>JAJAGP010001726.1:0-165236 GCA_025084515.1 Ancistrus triradiatus
AATGTGTACTCTAACGCCATAATATGCTGGGTTTGTTGGTAACTATTTGTTTCGAGGTTTGCATTCGAAACAGTTTCTACGTTGTTTTTATGGATCAGTCAGAAATGTAAATAGAACGTTTTAGGTTCTATCAGCTCCTTCTTTCTTATATTCTTCAAGACGTTGTTTGCTGGTGTTAAACTCAGCGTCTTTCTTTAAACACCATCCACGGCTGATCGAAGGTTCATTCATGGATCTGTTAACCAATCTTATCAACCAAGCTACTATTCACTAGTCACGGAATGGAAATTACAACAGGATCCTAGACTCCAGGATCTCACTCTGATTTTCTTCTGTTGGTAGAATAGTGTATCTTAGTAACAGCCGGCCTTAGAAATCAGACTCAGTAGATTTATTTAGAAAATGCATAAAGGGAACAAAAACACACGCAAAGTGGGAGAGGGGATAAAAGCTGAAAGAACAGGCGCTCAAAAAGGCCCGTGGACAAACAGGTACAATCGAACAGCCTTGAACAAATGACAGCGATCGATGAGCTTAGTCACACAGATGTGGGTCTGCATTGGTCAGTTCATTCAGGGACTAAGTAGCAGTGAGAGTGATTATAGCCAAGAGAGGCCGGTGAGGATGATCAGAGCTCCCTTTGCAGGCAGATATGTAAATGATTACAGGTGTGCTCTGATTAGACGCTGGGTCTTACCTCAAGAGGGCAGAAAACTGCTTCCTCTATAGTGCTGCGCCATAGAAAAGCTCTCAGAGGCTACTTTTTGGTAGTGTACCACTTGGTGAGAGATCACTGACCTCTACGATGCATTTGAAGACATTGTCCCCAGTGTACAGACTTTGAGAGGGGGAAGCAGGATGGTGGTGTTGATGAATTGTCTCCATCTGGGCCTTTCTCACCTAGCTGATAGGAGGTGCTGGGAGCAGTTGTTTTATGGGGGCACACACACATGGTGAACAGGCTCCGGATGGCCCAAACAGACCCCCAGTAGAGAGGATCATTTGATCCACCGACAAGCATGAGCAGCTCTTACAGTTTGGTTATCCACCATCCAGACACAGGGGGCACCTTCACTACACACCCCTGTCTCTGCCCAGACCATTTCCAGGAGCTTAGCAGAAGGAAATTGTTGTTACATCGCCCATTATGTGTCTTGCCACCATCTACTTTGTTTGCAGTGGTGTCATGAACTATAAACCAGGACTGCTATGGACTGGAACTTTAGTTTATGGTCTTTAGTGATGAATCCAGGTTCCGTTTGGAGTATGGAGGCCTCATGGTGAGCGCTTCAATCCTGCCTTTGCTGTGGAGCAACACACTGCCCCCAACTGTTGGTGTGATAATCTGGGGAACCATCGCATACGTGGCATAAATATTGTCATTCAGAGACTCGACAGAACTTCTGCATCTTTATCTTAACACACCAGCCCACGACTGCAGTGCCTCAGGTTTGAGTCCTGGTCGTACCCTCCGGCTGTGTCAGGCATCACATCCATGAGGTATCCACGATTGGCTCACATCTGCAACCTGTCAAAGAAAAGAAAAGAAAAGAAAGAACAAGGTGAAAGAAAAAACTTGATATTTGACCAGGGTTGCAAACTTTTAATCTATAGCTCTGATTCTAAGCTATCTTATAATATATAGGCCTGCTGCTGGATTTTCAGAGGTTGTGAATGTGAATTTTATTAAATCAGCGTTACATTCAATACAGATTCACTGGTGGTGTGTCTTATCCATATTAATGACCCACCGCTGTGAGCTGTCAATTAGAATAACCGTCAGGACTTTGATTAGATTTGAAATGCAAAGCAGAGTGTGTTGCTGAAAACGTCCCTGCATTAAGTGCGTTTTTAGAGTAGGTATGTGCGTGTGTGTGTGTGTGTGTGTGTGTGTGTGTGTGTGTGTGCGTGTGCGTGTGCGCGGAGTGAAATCTCTCACTTCTTCCAATTAGGAGAGGCTGTAATGGAATTAATTACCACGTGGAAATCGGTGTGTGTGGGCTGTGCTATCTGGTGTTTCATTAGGAGAGCTGGTGGTTTGCTTCAGATGAAGGAAGAACTAAACTAAAAGTTATACATCACCCTGTGAAGTCAAGCCAAGTCAGATCTATTTATATAGCGCTTTTTACAATGGAGCATTGTCTCAAAGCAACTTTACAAGTTTAGATTATCTCCTAATAATTACGTCCAATCCCAAATTGAGCAAGCCTAGGGCAACAGTGGCAAGGAAACACTCCCTGAGTGTTATAGGAAGAAACCTTGGGAGGACCAAGACTCAAAAAGGGACCCGACCTCCTTGGGCGGAACTAAAGTCATGCAGTCATACTTCAGTCATGCCCTGTGAATCGAATCCGACCTGAACACGGCTTAAATGAAAACAGCACCACAGACTGTTATTATACATAAGAGAACAGAGAACTCATTTACACATAAGACAGGCTAAAAGCATGGTGTGGAACATGATTAGTACAAATGTGGTAACAAATGTAGATATATACTCATATACTCAAAAAAGAACCTAATCAGAACTGTTTTATAGGATGATGAACCTGTATTACTGTGATTGTTTCATCCAAAGGCCCTGAAACATTGTTAGGATAAACATCATGACTACATGTAGTACCAGGTGATTATAGATTGAAGTCTGGATGCTTCTTCTGAGAACTGGGTCATGTTTAGATCCTCCAGTAGGATGATGATCCAAAACATACGTCCAAATCTGCAGAAAAATAATGTTGCAAAAGTTTTTGGTCAGTCAACTAAGGTAAACCCCTAAAAACCAAAAACATGTGGGTCAGATGAAGTGGAGAGTCCACAAGAGGGGATCTAGGAGCCTGGAGGGTCTGTAGGGGCTGGATGCTGAATTATAAGGCTTTTTTATTTTCTTTATCCACTACCCATCATTACCAGAGGTACTAGAGGGTGTGTATTTGCTGTCTGACATTTTTGACTTTGTGGGGACATTTTGCTAGGATTTTCCCTTATTAAACTTGCAATTGTTATGTGAAAAACCAAAAGTGTGAAACAATTTGCTTTAAGTTACTGATGTTAAGGTAAGGTAAGGTGTAGAATGAGTTAGCTACAGCGATATTATGTCAGTTAAAAGTCCCCACAATGATAGAGAGACAAACGTATGTGTGTGTGTTAGAGTGTGTGTGAATCACATGTCTGCACAGCTGGACTGTTTGTGTGTACACCGGGGTCACCTTGTCATCTTAAAAAATAAATGACCTGTCTCAAACGCTCAACGGCACAAATGCAGATTTGGTGGAGCAGAAAAAAAGAAGCATGAACAGTAAGCAGAAATGTCAGAGCGGATTAAAAAACTGCTTCTCACATACAAAAAGCTCACGGTCCAGGTAAGAACAGGAGGCCGACAAACATTAGTGTCTTAGCAAAGCAGAAACGGAAGATATTATTAGTGCGTGGAGATAGAAAAGGGTCATAAATCACCGCGGCGCAGACAAATAATCGCTCGCTACGTCCGTTTCACTGAACTTACAAAATTATCTCGTGATTTCTGGAGTATAGTTCTGTATGTGACGAAAATTATTAGGAAATATGTTTGAAATGCTTTAACTGATCAACACTGAGCTGCTTTGTGGAAATTAGGCCATATCACAGCCGGGATACAGTACTGTGCAAAAGTCTTAGGCCACTTTTAGAATTGTTGTTTTAGAAATGCTATAATGACCGTATATAACATATTGTCTGTGATTGGACCACAAATTTTGGATTTATCCATCCATAGTCCTCTTTTCCACTGGTCTTCAGTCCAATTTTAATCTAAGCTTAAGCATCTCTTAGTCTTTTCATGCTGTTCCCCTTCTGAAAAAGTGGTTTCTTGGCTACTACCTTTCCTAAAACACCATTCCTGATCAAGATTCTTCAGACTGCAGAAGAGTCAACTTGGCATCTCGATGAAGTGTAAGGGGAGGTCACATTAAATATTTATCACTGTAGCCTATAGAAGCAGTTTTTCTGTTTTTCTTTTCAGTTCTTTAATACTGCATACAAATAATTATATATTGTCTTTAAACTATTGCTAAATGCTGTATCTAATCTAATGGTGGTCTAGGACTTTTGCACAGTACTGTAAACTATATAGACAAAAGTTTCTGGACACCCAAACAATACGTCCTGAAATGTTGGGTATTAACATAGAGTTTCTCCCCCTTCACTCTTCTGAGGATGTTTTCCAGTAGAAGTGGGGTCCACAAACTTTCGCCCATATAGCGTATGAGGTGTTAGTAAGATTTCATGTATTGATCCAGATTTACATGTGGCATTACTAACTGAACAACTAAACAATTATTAATGTATGGTAATATGCTTGACACTACACTGGAACTCCTAGGGTTCAGAGTAAGAACCAGATGCTGGAAACAGCTGTTCCTGAGGACCTGCGCTCAAACTCTGGGTGTTCCTCGCACCCTGAAGGTCAAGAGGTGCAGCTATGGGGCCCTGCCATAGATGGCCACCCTGTCCAGAGCATACCTCTGCTTGCAACCTGTGAATTCCAAGACAGATCCTGGACCCCCAGCGACCCTGACTGGGATCAGCAGAGATAAAGCAGGTTGCTTTGCATTGCAGCTGTGCCGTCTCACATCCATAGATCTAACTCTCAGATATTTCAGGATGTTTCCCGAGCAGAAAAAATAGCGTGAGGATAAAAATGGGAAAGTGTCCAGTGTTTGAGGGTGGACAGAAGTTTGCAGAAGGCCTCGGGTGATGCGTCAGCCTCAGGCATTAGCAGAGTCGCTCCGTTCCGTTGTCCTTTCATGAAAAATGAGGGTGTTTTTGGTGTACAGTAAATAGCATCTGCTGTGTAATACATCACCTCCATCGATCGCTGCACATCAGGACCGACCTCTGCTTAAACAATAATTGATTTCTCTACGCTCCTGAGATCGGAGGGAAGCAGCTCGGCCTCGCTCGCTAATAACCTGAGCAAATGTTTTAACAGTAGAGAAAAAGAACAGCCGCTGTTAGCTTTGGATTCGTCCCAAACCACACACGGCGTTCACTATATAGTGCAAATTAACACCGTCAAGCACAACACACACATCTCACCATCTTCATTCCACTTTGGACGTGTTCCAAATCACACACGCTATTCAGTATACCGGTCACGTAAAGACCACTAGAATCCGTCATCGTTCCACTGGGGACGTGTCCCAAACCACTCAACTTATTCACTATAGAGTGCACATAAACATATCATCAGCAGTGGACAGGGCATCCACTAGTGTTGTAGTACTCAATTCCAGGCTCGTGACCATCATTTGGACTCGGGGTAAGGTGGACATGGAAATTGTTGTCGAGATTTTAGGCAATATATTTACAAAATATATAATGAAGTATAATACTGTTTATTAATATATATCATGTATAATGAATGAAACTGAATGTAAAGTGAATTACAAACTAATTTCATTTCCATTTTCTTCTTTTTAATCTTGTATGATAGAAAAAATCTTAATCTAGTTTCAGTCTCGGCCACACTACTGATTAGGACTCGACTACTAAAAGTCTTGGTCTTAACTCGGACTTGATGTGTCCCGGTCTTGGTCTTTCAGGACCTGTGTGGAAATCTGACGATGTTTTAGCTCATATTTATGCAGAAATCTAGAACATTCAGACAGAATGACAAAAAGGGTTCACAAACTTTCAAGCACCCCTAAACCCTAAGCACTGAACCAGCACACAGTCTCAGGTTACAGAGCTTGATGTGATTCTCAGTCTCTCAGTTATTAGATTCAGATGTTGCCATGTGAACATTTACTAATATATAGGTCTGTATAATACAGACAGGGAGGTGAATGCTGATTGGTGCATTCAGTTAAATGTTCAGCCTTGATTCTCTTAGTCCAACAGCTCCAGTGGCTTGGCGTTAAAAGCTGAAACCAGAAGCTCCAGAGGATTTGAATCCCAGTTGAGGCTAGCACTATAAAGGTTGTGTGCTGCCCTTACAGGGCCATGGTACTGACTGGCACCCTGTCCAGGGGGTGTCTTTCTTTCCGAAATATATATTATATGACCCCTCTTGAGTCGAACATTTATTTCTGATACAGTGGACGATGCACATAACCCAGTCCGGTCGGTGGCCATGCCAATCGCCATAAAACCCAAAAAAGAGGAACTAGGGCATGACCATAGGCATATTATGTACATTATATTATTTAATTATTACATTATTGTATACCAGTCTATGGATGTGATTTCAGACACTGCCTCAGTCTCTGTGACTGAAATCCCAAAACTGTATTCACCTCAATGTCTAAAAAGATTTGCTTTATATTCACTTATTTCATATCTTTATTGATTATTATTATTCTATTACATTCCTTTGCTTTATTATCATTAATTACATATGAATATAGGCGTTAAAAACAATCACTTGGGGGTCGGGAACAGATTAATCTTACTTAAAATACTTCTTATAGAGAAATTCGATATAGATTCTTATAGCGAATTCGATTCCAACTTCGAAGAAATCGTAGTGAACGGCCTTTTTGAACCATTTAAGTTCGAATTGTGAGGTCTTACTGTATTTAGATGGGGATGCGTTTTGCTTGACCATTTTTGTTTGACTTCTAGAGCAGTTACAGAAATCAGGCTTTTCGGAAACGGACCATACTGTAAAATGTCTTGAAATAATTCAGCATTCATTTTCCCCGCAGTGTTTGCAAGCTCCAAACCACGATGCTTCCTCCGTCACGCTTCACGTTTGGGATTTGTGCAACAGAACGCTGTTGCAAAATTGTTGTGGAACACCCACGTTAGCTTTGAGGCTTCTGCATCACCGCTGCCTTGTGCTCATGGTGTGATCTTTGCATAATGCCCCCACCTAGGAAGAACATCTCCACTCTTCTCTTCCAAGGTCCTTTGAAATGGGTAGCCTCCACTACCCACCCTTGCATTCTCTCATCATTCGTTAGATATATGCTGACCTTTGGACGAGTCGTTAGCCCCGGCGATGCCACGGCCTAATGTCGATAACAGAGGCTCTCGTGCTGAAGGCTGATCAATTCCGACACAGCTGGCATTTTGGGCGGAGGTGGAATGAAACAGTGGCTTGGCACAGCAGAAGCGAGAGGCGACAGATGAAGGTTAAGCCAGCATTCGACCCGTCCTCATATCTCAATTTCTCGGCCTCCCTACAGATTCTCCTGACAAGAGAAGGCCTCCAGTGACGATCCTACGTCAAGAATCACGAGCTCTCGTCACCAGGATCTGACCCCGTCCTTCACAAACTCAATAAGCACTCCCTCCTCCACAGTTTACCACCTGTCCTGCACATTGTATATCAGGTTCCTGTCTGTAAAATGTCTTCATGTACCATCATCGTTTTATGACCATGCTGCCCAGCGACACGAGAGCTAATAAAATACGAACAAAGCATCTTGAAGTATGGCGTGCTTGTGTCAAGTGTAAAGCAACTCATAAAGGATTATGCATGGTTCACTGGGGTGTAACTATGAGAGACGCGTATGTGATATGTCAAATATTATTTAATACGCAAATAAAATAATTCAAAGGAGGCTCTAGTTACCCTGTTAGGCTGCCTCTAGCCTGGATACAAGGCTAGAGGTTTGATACGTTTGTTCATGGAGGCATACAGGTTCTGTATGGTATCCTGTGGCACATTTGCCCACAGATGCTACAGCTGGGTCTGTAGATCCTGCACACCCATAGGTTGCCGCAGTTGGCATCCCAGCTGGCACCAGAAATGCCCGATTGGGAATAATCTGGCAACCAGGCAGACCAAGGAAATGTTATATATCTGGCAGAGACATTCCTGGGCGTGCATTATTATTATATGAAAAATGGCAGGTGGAAGCCCTGCCACGTTAGGCAACACAGGATGTCCTGCAAATGTTGCTGAGTTGTTAGTGTCCCTCGTATCAGTACTAGGAGTGACTGTCGTATGCGACGGCTCCCCAGATCATCACACCAGCAGTTGGGGCATTGTGTCACTCCACAACAAAAGCAGGATTGAAGCCCTCACCACGAGGCATCCATACTCGGACCCAACCATCATCAGATTCCAAACAGAACCTGAGTTTGCCGCTAAAGACGATACAGATCCAGTCCGCACCAGTCCAGGTTTCTCCACTGCAAACAAAGGTGATGGTGGCTGGCTGTTAATGGCAGGACACATAATGAGTGCCGTGACAACAAATTTACTTCTAAGCTCCTGGAAATGGTCCGGGCAGAGACAGGGGTATGTAGTGAAGGTGCGCCCTGTGTCTGGTGGTGGATAACAAAATTGTAGGAGCTGCTCATGCTTGTTGGTGGATCAAACCATCCTCTCTACTGGAGGTCTGTCTGGGCCGTCCGTAGCCTGTCCCAGATGGAGGCAATTCATCAAAACCACCATCCTGCTTCTCTCAGTCCAATGATGTGACAAATCAAATTTACTTACTTGCATAACAAGTCCACATCAGTCCATCACAGGGCTGTCAGGGGTCTAGACTCGAACCTGAGTCACCAAGACGGCTGATCCAATTGTCAAGTGAAAATATATACTTTATAGTGTAACTGCACGTACATTTCCAAGCATTCTCAGCATTTGCCATACTGCTGCTTTAACGATGCACAAGATGAATGTGTGGCTCCCTCTAGTTGTAGCACGGCGGAATTGCATGTCCGAAACAATGATTTTGAGACGAATTACTGTTCAGTATTATCAGATGCTTTTCTTATATATAAGTCTAGGCGTGCCAAGTCCCCTTTAAGGAGTGATAAAATACATTTTATTTATTGTTTACTCCTCATTAACTTTTACTAGTTTTGTTAATACTTTGTAAACCAAGTGATGGCTTTGTGGTTTACAGGAGCAGCATTAATGGAAGTTTTCTCAAATTTGTCGGTGTCATTTGAGTCACAGTGTTTCTCCTTACCTAAAAGGCAGATGTGCTTTCTTCACAAGTGTTCCAAAATTATGTTAAAATGTACTTTGGGGGTGGATGGTGGGCGCTATGGTTCTAGAATCCTTTATTAACTGGTTTTGATTTTGGTTTGTTCATTCATTTTTTTCCATGTTCACAGAGCCTGGGGTAGCCACTCTGACATTTTATTATATAAAATAACATATATTTTTACTGAATGTTCCCAGAATTTGAGTACTGTGCAAAAGTCTTATTTTTTCTCAGTGTCTTTATTAGAATACAACCACAAAATACAAGAAATTGAAATGCAGTTTTAAAAAACTGAAAACAAATCTGAAATAAAAGCAATCTGTTCTGTTAGCAGCATCTGGGAGTTTCATCAAGATGCCAAGTTGACCCCTCTTCAGTCTGAAGAAACTTTATCAGGAATGGTCTTTTCAGAAGGGTAGCATAAAAGGAACCACTTTTTGGAATGGGAGCAGGGTGAAAAGGCTAAGATATGCTAAAGCCCACAAAAGATTGGAATGAAGATCAGTGGAAAAGAGGATTATTGAGTGACAAATCTAGGGTTAACCTGTTTGGGTCCATTTGTCGATAATATGTTATACATGGTCATTAGTGGCCTAAGACTTTTGCAGAGTACTCTATGTAAAAGGTTTTCTTTATTATATAACAATTAACCGGTCCTTTCGCCTGAAATACAAAAAGCATGAACTGTAATAAAGTATTCTTTCTAAAAAAAAAGTGAATGTTTTCCCTATGCAGGTTCACATGGGGGCTCCGGTGCCCATACCCAGAGGATACAGGGCACAGTGTCTGCATGTGACTCCCTACCAGGCCAGAAGCGTCACAAAACCCAAAAGAGATATGCCTTAATAACAAAGGGTAAAATCACAAACCTGAAACCAAAACTATTTATTCATCTTTCATAAGAGTTTGAACCTACTTAACGTTTTTTTTTTTTCAGGAATCACTGAGGCAGAGACAGAATACACCCCGGACAGGACTCCATTACAGGTCATCAAACAAAGGCTGATGTTCATACCAAGGAGGAATATGGACTAGCAAATGCACTTACTGCTATGTTTGTTTATTAATTTAGTCTACGTATGTGTGTGTCTGTGTTATAGCTAGTCCCTGTTAGCTTTAGTCCATCCCAGTATACCCTGTCTTCACTTGCCGGTTTGGGTTTTGTGCTCTCTGTTTGTTTTTCCTGTACACCCTTGGTTGTATCTCCCTTGTAAACGCAAGTGGGTTTTATATATCTGCCTCAGTTGTCCTATCTCCATCCAGCATGACAAACAAAACTATTAACCACTGAACACGCAGACAAACAGATAAAACGAATTAAATGGTTATGGATTTTCTTCGTTAACTGAACACAGAATAGAAACGTTCACTGTTCCTAAATGTTAAATATAACGTCTATAGCTGGGCATCTATTCTTACTTGACAGCGCGTTAAGATAATTTCCAATGAAGCACAAACACAAGCGGCGCAAATTAGTAGAAATGGGTTCTTTTACAGCCAGTAAAATCCCTAAAGCCCCACAGGAGACCTAAACACTGTCTTTAACATTCATTAAGTCTTAACTGTGGCATTTATTGCTTCTTCATGCTGAGTCACACACTTTCTGCTTGCTTTTCTCCTGTAGCCGAGGGCTCGAATTTGAGCAGTGGGAATTGTAGAGAGGAATGTAAAAGGGCCCTCCACGGATTCAGCCAACGTTTCTTTCTCTCCTTTAAAATTATACTGACTGTTAGCTGGTGCCATTTTCTATCAGCGTGTTCATTCATCAGTTCATCTTTCAGCTTTCAAACAAATCAGCGCCCTTTTATCGCAAGTGGATCATTCAGAGAATACTCACGAAGCAAACATCTGTCCATTGGTCCTTAATTTTGGTGTAATTGACCTTTTTCGTCATGACTGCTTCCCCGCTGTCAGAAATTTGGACCAGTGAAGGTTTAATATGTGTAGTACATTAAACTATGTTCAGTTTATATAACCTTCATTAAACCTATGACATACAAACATGTTTATTATTCCATTCATACACAGGACTTACTATCCTTTAGAGCAGATGTGCTCAAAATTACAGATGAGTAGTAAAATCCAAAGGATTTATCGAATAAGAAGAAGGGAGATATGGAGAGAGGGTGCGGGAAAAGAGCCAGCGGGAGTGGAGAGGGTACTGGAACCAGTCCGTGACGCAGTGTGACGAGGAACTGACAGGTGGCGAGTAGAGAGAGCAGACGGTGGATGAAGAGCAAGACCTGGAAATGTGGAAGCAGAATTGGAGGTAGAGGTCCAAACTAGGAGGCAAAGATATAGACTTGCAAGTGAAGAATCAGGTGAGGAGGTGAAGAACCAGACTTGAAGGTGAAGAACCAGATGAGGAGGTGAAGAATCAGGTGAGGAGTTGAATAACCAGACCTGGAGGTGAAGAATTGGGTGAGGAGTTGAAGAACCAGACTTGGAGGTGAGGAACCAGACTTGGAGGTGAAGAACAAGGCAAGCAGGTGAAGAACCAGACTTGGAAGTGAAGAACCAGGTGATGAAGCAAAGAACCAGACTTGGAGATGAAGAACCAGACGAGAAGGTGAAGAAACAAAGTTGGAGATGAAGAACCAGACTTGGAGGTGAATAACGTTAAAACGTTTATTAAAAGAATAAAGTGGAATCAAAACAGAGTAACAGGTGTCTGAATGTAATGAATTAGTATTAATTACCAGCTAGATAAAGTAGATCTGAACTCTAAAAGGCAGTAACAGTCACCTGTCCATCACAAAGATATCCAAAAAGACAGTAATGCTTTAAAAAGTCATTATTACATAAATAATGATTTTGACAGTGTTGGAGAATAATCTAATATTACACCTCTCCTTTCAAAAATAAGGCAATAAAACCTAAATTCTAATAATATTAAGACAAGCAAATGTTTGAATCACTGAATCTTTACAAAAATGTCCCCCACGAAACGAACAAGCATCACACCACTCTCACCCAGTGAGTCCATGTTTGAATCAGTGAATCATTTGATTAATTGGCCCAGAATTCAAATCAAACTGATTTAGTAAATAAGTGTGTTTAAATCAAGGAATAACTTGATCATTAGCAAGTGTCACACCACTCTCACCCAGTGAGTCAGTGTTTGAATCAAAGAACCATTTGATTCATTAACAAGATTCATTATTCTATCATTCAGAGAATTCCTGTTTGAATCAGTGAATCATTTGTCCCAGGATTGTCCTTTTGATTCAGTGAATCAGTGTGTATAAATCAGAGAATCATTTGGTCATTAACAAGTGTCAAATAAAACAATCCTGATACCAACCTAAATATGGATGTTTCTCCACAATCTCATCAACCAAAACAAGTTGGTTAAGATATGAAACCTACAGATAACCCAGTGAATCTGGGACTCAGTGTGGAATAAGCACATTTCGAAACCTTTAATCAAAGACGCTTTAAAGCAGGCCTTTTCATTATATATCACGTTTCATACACGTTTCATTGAAGGCCAATACAAAGTGCAAATAAGTTATATATAAAATAATTCAGATGATCTAAAATGCGGTAAGCGATAATACCCTAGGAGGGAGGCTATAGCATGGGATTTTGGCACTGGTGTATGCGGTCATGGCAAAAGATTGTACACCAGAGCAATATTCACATTATAGCAAAGTAGAAATGTAATAAATGCTGGAGCTGAAGTAGATCCATTCTGGTTTTTTAATCTCTCTCTCTGTAAAATGTTAAGTAGTAATGTATGATATAAGCACCTTCATAAGAAGCACTGAATTATTGTTAATTAATAAGAAATGTTCACATACCGAGGTCAGAAAGCCTCCTCTGTAAATGCCCTCTCTCGGTCATCAGTTCATTGTAACTGGTCTGTAGCTTCTCATTATTTAAAGTCAATTTGTTGTAACTGGTCTGTAGCTTCTCGTTTTGTGTAGATAAGTTGGTAAAATAAATCCAGAGCCCTCCTATGGCACCCAGCAAGAGCACACACAGGAGCACCAGACACACCACGGCTAGTAGATACCATCTGCTCCTGTTAATACCGGATTCTAAAACCAGAAAACAATACACAGACTTTTGATTCTATACTAATATAGACCATTATCACATTCTGTTTAAATCAGTAGGGGGGACTGGAGATGGTTGTAACATGTGACAACTTCCAGGTGACAGATCGCTGTGCATTGTTGCTGCCACTTCTCGCTGGAATATTTGTCTTTTTGTTATCATCATTACTTTGTTAATATTATTTTGCTTTAGTTTTTTTGCTCTCTTTTTGGTTGGTTTTGGTCTTGTTATTGTTGACTGTTTCCTTTACTGCTACTCCTGTGGATTACTCTGGACTCTGTGTTGCAAGTTGTGTTTACTCTGCCTCTCAGTGAACTGCTCTGTCTTCCTGTGACTTTACACCTGTAGCTGCTTCTTGCCAGGAGAGTTTCCACTCATTCTTTAAGATCCGAGCTTCCAGTTAATTATCCGTATGGATGCAGTGAGCGTCCTTACTGTTCTCAGGGCTGGCTGGTGTTAGCGGGTTGGCTAATGTAGTACGGTGAGGTTTCAGTTTGGAACTCTCAATGAAAGTTTCTGGACACTTCAACTGGTTGCGTCCCTCCCTTACTAATAGCTGGATATGGTTGCTGTCCGTTCTCTGCTGGCTTTTGTTTTCTTTTTTTGTTTTTTCAGCTGGGGTGGTTTATCTGCCCATCACTGCTGGATTATGGCATTTGGGTACACACAAGCACAACTTAAAAAAAAGGTTTTGTTTTCCCTCCTGGCTGGACAGTCTTACATATAAATTATGCCAGTCCATTGGCATTATGTGGCGCCCCCCGCTATTATATCCACACTTCCTCCAGAATTCAACTCGACTGTTCATCACTCATTGAACTCCGCTACTCCTGTTATTGGGTCTAATGGAAGGAACAAGCGCTCCCCAGTCCCTACATCTTGCGGCGAAATAACGTTGATGTCCTGCGCTCTCTGCCCCACTCCACCTCACTGCCTTCGCTGAACTCCTCCAACGCAGTGAATGGACTCAAACTCGGACTGCTGAACTGACGCTCAATCACAGACAAGGCTCCCATATTAAAGGAACTACTAGTCAAGAATAACATCAGTCTGTTTCGGCATGCCAACAGCCTGGTGACTATTTCTATTAAAATCTGTTTTCTCATTCTGGCTTTAGATATTTAGCCAAACGCAGACTGCAGGGTAAGGGTGGTGGTCTTTCTCTGGTTTACAATGATCTGTGAATTTCACGAGGTGATGTCATTTGAATTTGTGGTTTTAAAAATAGTCAGCTCTATGCATGTGCCTTTCCTGTTAATCTATCACCTACCAAAGACTTCTTCAAACTTCTTTTCAGAGCTCTGTGAGGTACTTCCCCTGGCCAGTGCAGCGTGCCCAGCTTTGATCATACTTGCGAATTTCAACATACATGTTGACAATGTTTGCTCACTAACCACTGAGTTTGAGTCTGTGCTGAATTGTTTTAGCTGAACACAACATGTTGATGTTCCTACACACTGGTATGGCCACTGTTCCTCTGGCATATCTGTTACCTCTGTTTCAAGCTCTCTCATTGGTGTTTCTAGCCACAAGCTTGTTGAAGCAACAAGTAACATCTCAACCTCACGCCAGTGTAGTAAATCGTTGTTTCCTTTTGTAATCTATTGATCCGCAAACCCTTTCTGCTCTTCTTCAGTCCTCTCCCATTTTGTCTGTTTCACAGCTGCTCAGTCCTGCTGACATTCTGGCTCTCTTTAATAGCACTGTCTCAGAGATTTTAGACCAAGTAGCACCCCTGCAGAAGAGACAGGCCCCGTCTGGTTGTTCATCCCTGTGGCTCACTCCTGAAATCCATGTACTGAAGACCAGCGGTAGGCATCTGGAGCACCTTTGCAAGAAACCAGGTCTCGCTGTTCATGTACTAGCATATAAAGATCTGTTGGCAGTGCCAAAATGCCGAGGGTACATAATTTAGCATCATGGCTAAAGTTATGAAACGCATTGCCACTAAATCGACGTCATTGCTCTTTGTTCAAATCTCAACTAAAAACCCACTTTTTCTCCCAGCACTAACCCTCTACTCCACTGTCCTAAGTTTTCTTTTTTTTCTCCTCTCTCCCCCTATTATAAAATGACCTAGGGTACGAGAAAGGCACTATATAAATGTAACATATTATTATTATTATTATTATTATTATTATTATTATTTTAGCCCATTCCTCCGTACAGAACAGCTTCAGCTCTGGGATGTTGGTGGGTTTCCTCACGTTAGCTGCCCGCTTCAGGTCCTTCCACAACATTTCCGTTGGATTATGGTCAGGACTTTGACTTGGCCATTCCAAAACATGAACTTTATTCTTCTTTAACCATTCTTTGGTAGAACGGCTTGTGTGCTTTGGGTGGCTGTCTTGCTGCATGACCCACCTTCTCCTGAGATTCAGTTCATGGACAGATGTCCTGACGTTTTCCTTTAGAATTCTCTGATATCATTCAGAATTCATTGTTCCATCAATGATGGCAAGCCGTCCTGCCCAGATGCAGCAAAACAGGCCCAAACCATGATACTACCACCACCCTGTTTCACAGATGGGATAAGGTTCTTATGCTGGAATGCAGTGTTTTCCTTTCTCCAAACATAACGCTTTCTTTTAAGCCAAAAAGTTCTATTTTGGTCTCATCCATCCACGTGATCTTTAGCAAAACTGCAGACAAGGCAGCAATGTTCTTTTTGGAGAGCAGTGGGCTTTCTCCTTGCAGTCCTGCCATGCACCCCATTGTTGTTCAGTGTTCTTCTGATGGTGGACTCATGAACTTACACATTAGCCAATGGGAGAGAGGCCATCAGTTGCTTAGAAGTTACTCCTACTCTGGGCTCCTTTGTGGCCTCACCAACTATTACACGCCTTGCTCTTGGAGTGATCTTTGTTGGTCGGCCACTCCTGGGGAGGGTAACAATGGTCTTGAATTTCCTCCATTTGTACACAATCTGTCTGACTGTGGATTGGTGGAGTCCATCCCCACTCTTTAGAGATGGTTTTCTAACCTTTCCCGCCTGATGAGCATCAGCAACTCTTTTTTCTGAGCTCCTCAGAAATCTCCTTTGTTCGTGTCATGATACTCTTCCACAAACATGTGTTGTGAAGAGCAGACTTTGATAGATCCCTGTTCTTTAATAAAACAGGGTGCCCACTCACACCTGATTGACATCCCATTGATTGAAACACCTGACTCTAATTTGACCTTCAAATTAACTGCTAATCCTAGAGGGTCACATACTTTTGCACTCACTAATATGTAATATTGGATCATTTTTCCTCAATAAATAAATGACCAAGTATAATATTTGTGTCTCATTTGTGTAACTGGGTTCTCTTTATCTACTTTTAGGACTTGTGTGAAAATCTGATGATGTTTTAGGTCATATTTATGCAGAAATATAGAAAATTCTAAAGGGTTCACAAACTTTCAAGCACCACTGTACACCATTTAATAGCAGACAGATTTAACTAGTTTCTTACACACGCTGAACACACTGGCTTAAAAGAGCTTCAAGACACAGACAGAAATGTTACAACCATTCCTGGTCTCCCCTTACACAGGAGCAATAGTAATTGTGTAGTAAAACATAACCTATAACCTGTACAAGTGCCATGTCTTGTAAAAATGGGAAATAAGTCCGGTTCCTGGTGTTCTCTTGAAAGGTCAAAACAAATCATAAAGTTAGAAGCTATAAAAGGTCACAACAAGGATTTAATCAGTCCATAAAAATGACTTCTTTAAAAACAAGAGTAATGCAGTGCTGTTTCTGCTCTGCCTCATTGTGGGTATCTTGGAAATATCACAGCAAGACCACAGTGTGCGTCACTAAGTGAGAAGATTGCAAAGACACAGGCTTGCCACTGGCCTCCTCCCTTTGTGAATTCAGTTAATAAACCACAAAAAAAGTAAATCATAATGATCAACGAAGAATCGAACATAGATTGAAGCTGAGACTCAGTCGAAGGATTTGGTCTCAGGACTGATTATTCAGGTCATTTTAAATGTGGTACTTTCTTCCTTTAACTATTTAACTTTTCCTTTCTCAACCTTTCTTCAGGCTTTCTTAGGTTTTGTTCTTTACAGTCTCTTTTATTTTCAGTGCTCTCTTTTGTTGTATTTTTGACCTTTTGTAATAATGCTAGAGTGACCAGACTTTTTGATACTGAAATACAGGACGCTGTGTGTACAGCATTGTAGTGTTGGCGTGGATGAGGTACCAGGTCAGAGAAAGGAAACTTCATTCTTCATAAAACAGCCAACAGCCTACTTTTTTTTAGCTCCATACATCTGGTAAACCACTTCCAGCTTATCTTTTCTCAGAAAGTTATATTCTTTTCAAAACTTTTAAACAAAATTGTTTGTTTAGCCATGTGTAGATGCACATATCTTCTAAATAAGTCAGGAAACCAGGACACGGACTGAAATTTGGGATTGTCCAAAGAAAAACAACCTAACTAACCCACATAGAGAACTAACACTCATTACAACCTGAACCTGAAGCCAGAGCAATTTGGTTTGCCAATAGACCTGCTTAAACAGCTTGTGAAGCAGATGCTGATGATTCAGGCTGACTAGACCAACAGAACCTGGAAATCTTTGTCCCTCCACAAAGCTAGGTTTGGAGGACAAAGACAGAGTCCACCAACACCATCCCAGCAGGAAAGCATTGTGGAGGAAGCGTCTTACTTTGGGACTGTTTTACAGCTTGCAATTACTAAATTCAAAATGTACATATCCAGTAATGTTACAGAAGAATGTCACGATAATAGACATTTGATGATGAAGCACATACAGACTAACCCAGTTGAGCAGCTATGGAATAACCCAAAGAGGACTGTCCATGAGAGAAATATGAGAATGTTTCAGAACTTCTTTTAACACTTTATTTTTTTCACCTTGGATTTTTTTAGTCTGATTGGTGGCTATGGGAAAAGGCACTGCTCCTAAAATTACATACTTTAATCAGTTTAATCAATTCCGTGTGATCAGTTTAGCCAGAAAGTGTTTTTATTTATTTATATTATGAAACTCAGACCACATTTTGTAATAATGATTGCAGAAATCCAGTAGTTCAAGCTTTTATATTATGTCATTTACAGAAGTGGCCTCTAAGAGAGGACCTGTTTTGTGTAAACATGAGTATGTATATACCTTCGGTCTTATTTCCCTTCTGGCTTTTGGTGTCATGATCTTCCAAGACGTCTTCATTCTGGTAGATATCTTCATATAAATCCAGGCTGATGTTTGAATCGGTTTTCTTTTCATGTGTACAAAGATTTGAGTTTGCATAAATGCTTTCACTCATCTCCATTACTGGTTTCTTCTCTGAAGATTTTGGCTCAGTGGTCGTCATTCGGTGTGTCACAAACTCTGGTCTGTACTGCAGTGTTTGTGGTTTTCTTAAAGTATCTTTGTATCTTCTCAAGACAGGAAGACAGGTTCCAAAAGCACAGTCCTATAGCCACAATCGTCAGTGTCTGAATAGATAGTGAATCCAGACTGGACAAAGAACATTTAAGGCACCATTAATGGTTATTGCTGTTAAAGTTTAATGACTTAAAAAATTTAGCATGTGCAAGCATTTAGCCATCTTTCCACTATCTTCCAGCATTTTTGTAAGTTCTCAGACTGTAACAAACTTGGTAAGCCTTAATCTATGTCAGTTTTAGGTAATTCAAGGACTCAAGGGTCATAAATTCTAGACTATTGAGTGTGGCAGAGGTTCTGTTGTGCTTTAGTGTTGAGTGTTATTAGTGTGCAGGTAGATGGAAGAATCTAGTCTACTAAATATTGTACTGACCCAAAAAAGCCACAGGTACCAAAAACAATACTCAGCATGTAGGGTGAAATGCTTTTCATGGGCTCATGGTAGCCTATGACCTTTAATGTGATTTTATAAACACAAAAATACATGCAACACATCCTGAGCATGACAAATATGCATAATTAATATTAAACTAGACAGCATTAGAGCACATAGGAAAATAAATGCTAACATACAGTACATACAACCACTTTTTAGAGACACACTGGTGTGTCCTGGTTGTCCCAAGACCTGTCATGCCCACTTAGACAAATAAAAAAATATCAACACATTTCCAGTGTCAGTGAAAAACCTGATGCTGAAATGAGCTTGGATATAACAAGAGAAGATAAACAACAGAATCAAAATCAAACAACAAGAAATGAGAGATGAGGGTCCCCAGAAGTATACAGTATAATATAATGTGTGTCATGTAAGCCTGTGTCCAATCAAGAAATCCTAACAATCTTTTTGAATGGAAGTTTGCGGAAAAAAAACTACAGCAAAAAATAAATAAATGTTTGCCATTTCCAACATGCATAAACAATGGCAGCTCCATAGATGGAAATCCCTTTTTCACAAGAGGTCGGTATCTCAAATAATAGTTTTTTACAACAATAGTGAGAAAAGCAACTCATATAACTTGAGGTGGATGGGCTACAATGCCTATAGATCACACTCATGTCATCAATGAACTGCAATCTGATGCAGCAGCGGGCACAAACTTGAACCACTAAAGTCTTAAAGTGGAGCTTCTGGTGGTGTAATGGTTTGTGGTTTTTTGGCAGCCACTGGGCCCCTAATAACCCCTGAATGCTAGATGGTAGCTTTTTTTGGACACAATATATCATCTAATGGCTTCTTTCACAGTAATGATTAACCTTTTCCCTGTGTGAGTGTGTGTACCTGTGCCTTCAGATGGACTGGCGCCTTGTGCTGCCAATTAGCAATGCAGACTCTGCACAGAAGGCCCAGACCTGAGGGTTGAACCCAGGACCTTCTTGCTATGAAGCGACGGTGCTAGGCGTTTGTAGCTTAGCTTTTAGCTACCTGTTCATGTGTCAAACAGGTTTACACTCATTAGTGAAGCACACACTGAGCAGCCTGCTGTAAAAGCTCTGGTCATAGGTAACTCTATTTGAAATTAGCTACCCCTTTAAGGACACCCGTAGCTAGGGTTACAGTATCCTGGGAGCCAGGGTGACGGACATTGTAGGGAGCCTTAGAGCGCTCCATAGTTGTAGAGTCTCTAGAATAGTCATTCATGTAATGATACACGCCTTCGGCAGAAAATAATTTTCTAGAGGTGGTTAGAGTTCAAAGGCAATGCAGCGAGGTGACCAAGCCTACAGCAGCTTATGGTCACTGAACTAATAAGCAATAACCCAGATAAACACAACAACAAACGTAGCATACCTAACACAGAGACTTAGTAATACTAATAGTATGTAACTCAAATGGAATTATTTCCACAGCTCAAGTTTTAAACAAAGCAATTTTACAGATGAAAGGCAAGAATGAATAAAAATGTAATGCAAAATAAAATTGCAAAATCATGACAAATCATTACAACACAATTCATTAGTAAAATTTAAATGGAAATTAAGGCCATAGCAAAGTGTAATTAGAGTTCAGGAGAATAATAAAATAATAATAAGGTAATATAAAGAAAATAAATACAGTAGTTAAAATGAACCTTGCATTCAGCTGTAATGCATTGTTTTTTGTTTTTACAGATATTTATTTTGCAATAGCATTTCAAACGTTTTAGTAAATATGTGAGTGTATTTTCAAAAAACTCCTGAGACTATACCAGTAGACTTAAATTTCATAGTTCTATACAGAGGGGCTTGAAAGTTTGTTTACCCTTTAGAATTTTCTATATTTCTGCATAAATATGACCTAAAACATCATCAGATTTTCACACAAGTCCCTAAAAGTAGATAAAGAGAACCCAGTTACACAAATGAGACACAAATATTATACTTGGTCATTTATTTATTGAGGAAAAATGATCCAATATTACATATTAGGCTCTGGGATGTTGGTGGGTTTCCTTACATTAGCTGCTCGCTTCAGGTCCCTTTCCACAACATCTTTGATTGGATTAAGGTCAGGACTTTGACTTGGCCATTCCAAAACATGAACTTTATTCTTCTGTAACCATTCTTTGGTAGAACGACTTGTGTGCTTAGGGTCGCTGTCTTGCTGCATGACCCACCTTCTCCTGAGATTCAGTTCATGGACAGATGTTGTTGGAATGGCCAAGTCAATAATAAACTACGCAGCACTAAGGACACGTTTGTGAGGAATAATTACAATACAATATGAACACGGTATTTCATCCATATTGTCTAGACCACTAGAAAGAATTTGCTTTAATTCTGCCTGCCTTGCCCTTTCTCATTTCTGTTATCGGTTAAGTTTGAGCATTTACACCCCGAGTTACATGTTTGTTTCTGAATGGTTTGGTTACTTTATGCTAAATAAATATGTTTTGCTAGGTTTGTGCAATTTACAAGGTAGAGCAGTTTGGTTTGCATTTAATTAGCATTTAATTAGCATGTGACGCAGATGCTGATCCAGGCTGATTAGACCAACAGTTGTAACGATGATGCAAGCCCCCCAGATTGCATCTATCTGGTTTAACTCCCATTGTCTCTCTTCTGTTTCGACAGCAGGTGGGGCTGTTGCCACCTGCTGTATTTTCCTATAAATACCCCTCTTCCTGTTCACTTCTGTTGTCTGGCTTCTTCACTGCCTGGTTTTAGCTTCGTCTGATCTTGTCTCCCTTGCTGGTTTGTGTCCTTTCCTTGGTTTTGTCTATGTATCTTGGTCTCTGTTTCCTTGTCCTGTCTCTTGTTTCCTTTCTTGTTTCATTGTTAGTCTTACTGTTGGTGTTTGATATCTTGTTAGCTCATTGTTTGCCCTCCCTGTTAGCTTTAGCCTTGTCTGTTGTTTTGTATGTTGTTACTTGTTAGCTGTTTCTTGTTAGCCCTGTTATTTGTATTAGTTTTGTTGGTATCTTTGAGTTTAGCTTATAGTAATTCTGTTTGTCCTGTGATCACTATGTTCACTGTAAATAAACCAATCACACCTGCACTTACGTCTGTCTCCATTGCCCCTCCTTGCCCTGAACATGACAGAAAGCCAGACCCTACAAAAGTTACTTTGTAGCATGTGGTCAGAGTCCTCTGATGACGAATACCCAAAGGATTACCTTGAATGGGAGTATCAGCCTCCCCTAGCCCTGATAGGCATGACCACTGAAATGGAGGCTGCCAGTCCGGACATCAACTTCCAGAGCCCGAACCTTTGATTCTCCCACTCCAACAAGAAGCACTGAAGAAAGCGGCGGACCACACCTGCTAGCTCGATGACAGAGCCAACGCTCGCTAACTCTACGCCAGGGTTCACTTTCGCTAGCTTGACACTGTGGTCTTCGCTCGCTAGCTCAACGTCAGGACCCATGCTAGCTATCTCGATACCAGAGTCCATGCTCACTAGCTCTACATCCGGAGATCGTCCAGAGTGCGCCAGCCTTGGAGGACATCCAGAGCACGCTTGCTTTAGAAACAGTCAAGTCGGCGCTCGTCCGAAAGACCGTCAAGTTCGGCGCCTGTCCTAAAGTCCATCGAGCGGGCACCCGTCCTGAAGTCCGTGAAGTCAGTGCCCGTCCTGAAGTCCATCAAGTTGGCACCCATCCCAGGACCTGGCAAGCGTAACCTCGCTCTTGAGGCTGTCGGAGGGCCTGTCATCTCCTCGGGTCTGTAGAAATAAATCCTGACTATTTCCAGATGTATATTTTTTCAGGCTACTGAAGTGGCCTCTAAGAGAGGACCTGTTTTGTGTAAACATGAGTATGAGTGTACCTGCGGTCTTGGTTCCCTTCTGGCTTTTGGTCTCCTGATACTCCAAGACGATTGAAGCGCCCACCACGAGGCCTCCATACTCGAATCCGACCATCATCAGATCCCAAACAGATCCTGTATTCATCCCTAAAGACCATACGGTTCCAGGTTTCTCATTCAAGACACCACTGCAAACGAAGCCGATGGTGGCTGACTGACAATGGCAGGACACTGTGTAATGTGCACTGTGACAACAAATTTCCTTCTGCTAAGCACCTGGAAATGGTCTGGGCAGAGCAGGGGTGTGTAGTGAAGGTGCCCCCTGTGTCTGGATGGTGGATACCAAAACTGTGGGAGCTGCTCGTACTTGTCAGTGGATCAAACGATCCTATCTACTGGTGGCCTGTCTTTGTTGGTATCTTCTATGTTTTTGTCAAATCTCTGGGCTTTCTTTAAATATCAAAATGACCTAATGAATCATTTCTAGGGATAATTAAATGCAGATATTTTCATCTTAAGGAAACCTAACTGTGGCCACTCTGATAAACTCTAATAAATGTCCCTTTGTTGGTCATGTCACATGATATTTGAGGAAGTTAGAATATAGACACAGCAATAGTTCTTCAACTGCAATATTTTGCAACAGGTCTTGGTTTTAACGATTTTACATAATATAATATGCAAGTACAGCAAGCTTTTTTTAAATACAGAATATTAAATAGCAAAATAACCAAGTCATGCCATGACTTTTTTGTCTTAGGTAGGCAACAAATTATTTTTTGTAACGTAGTAACTTGTTTTGATCACGTGTTTACAAAACAGATTTTATTATACTGAGAGCATGTAATTTTTAAACTGTTTGCAGCACTCACATACGTTTTGGATTCTACCAAAGACTCTAAGGGCTTGTTAATAAAATAGTACAAACATATTATGAACTCAAAAACGCTCTGAAATGACTTAAAATTGATGAACTCATGGTCTCAGTTGCAGAGGCGTCAACCCACAGGTTTCGGCCACAAGGGAGCCGGAGGGAAAAAAAAAACAGCTGCTTGGAGAGAATTAGTATCAGTGCACACATATGAACTAGAGCTGATATACAGAAAGAGCGTAATGCCTTAAAAAGCATTTATTAATTACATACAATACAAATTTAAATACAGAACTGGCATGTGAAGGGTACCGACAGTGCAGTTTTACCTGACATTTTTTACTCCTACTTAAACCTTCAGCATAATCCGGTATTACACCAGTGCTCCTGGATTAAGACAATAAAGTCAAAATTCACAGATACTAAGAGATAGCCCATGATGAGGCACAAATTGCATACAGTCCCCCCAATAAGCAATAACCCAGATAAACACATTAACAAACGTAACATACTTAACACAAAGACTTATTTAAGTAATTATATGATGCTCAAATTAAATGAATGTGTGGATGGTTTTTTTGGCACAAAACCACCAGCCTACACAAACATATATTAAAGGCAAGGCCATTTTTATTTCCATAGTACAAGTTTTTTAAAAAGCAGTTTTACAGGTTAAAGAAAAGACTTAATGCAAAAATATCATTACAACAGTTAAAACGCAATTCAGTTATCAAATCTAAATTGAAATTAAGACGCAAGCAAAGTGTTATTTGAGTTAAGTAGAATAATATAGAAGTCATTCAAAAATAAAGGAGATAAATACAGTAATTAATAAGAGAGCTAAACACAGGGCCTAAACGAAGGCTTGATTGAACAGGTACATTTTTAGATTTGGACTCTTCTGGTGAGTAAAACTAAGATCACTGAGAAATAACTATGGCCCGGACCAACCAAATCAATTCATCAATAAATAAAGCTTTAAATAATTCAGGGATATAGTTTCTCTATATAGCGTTTTTCTTTTATATATATTTTCTTTTTATATATACTTCTCAAAAAAATAAAATTATTATTTTTTTTGAGCAGTATATATAAAAGAAAAAATATATAATAAAAGAAAAAGCTGTATAGAAGAAACTATACAGAATATGAATTATTTAAGATTGATTATATTGATTATATTGATAATTGCTTATTGATATACATGTATGTATGTATATATATATATATATATATATATATATATATATATATATATATATATATATATATATATATATATATATATATATATATATATCTGTGTGTGTGTGTGTGTATTCTTCTATGTATATTTTCCTCTTTTTTCCTCTTTTTATGTTGTTAAATTCTTATTTTTATTTTTACTATTTACTATTTTAAACTGTTTAAGAGATAGGAAGCGGTTGGGCTCTTTAAAAACTACTTAAAAACATGAGGTACATGGAAAATTACATCTACAAAGACCTGTAGATGTAAAAATAAAAAATAACACGATACACACAGGGCAGATCTGCACTGAGCAAGAGCTGCTGTGAACCGAGACAAATGTTTCCAGTCAAAATGTGCCGAGAACCGAGGTACCACTGTATATCAAAGCATATTGTATGTTAGCAAAAGTCTCCGATGAAATCAAATCAAGTTTAAAATGTAAGTAACAAAGTTCAAATGTTCTGCTGTCCCACACTACAGAATTCAGCGCAATATTTTCTTCTCACACATCCAAACAGACTGATTATTACAGGGATAAACAGCCCAGTTACGTACAGGTTCAGACACTTTTAAAGCACAATCCTTATCTTCTTTATTACCGGGTTCTGACTTCCCCCAAAAACTGAAAGAGAGAACCAAAGGTCCAGTGTGACTTTAGACCATTGAAGAGCCAGAAACTGTATTACAAACAGAATGTAGTATAGTTATTTCTTACGTAGTGGTCAGTGCTGTACCATCCACCCACTTCCACATTCCCTCTGTGGCGCTGTCAGTGAGACCAATCCAAACTCTGAAACCTCTGCTCCACCTATAAACAAATTCCTGTTGATGTGCAACAACTGGTTATGCTGTAACTAAGCGCAATTCTGTGGTTACATAACTTTACCACTGCTGTTCTTTTAACACAATGCAGACAAATTCTATCATAAACTACGCAGCACTGAGGATACGTTTGTGAGGAATAATTACAATACAATATCAACACGGTGTTTCATCCATATTGTCCAGCCCAACGCAAAGAATTTGCTTTCATTCTGTTATCGGTTAGGTTTGAGTCACATGTTTCTGAATGGTCTGGTTACTTAATGCTAAATAAATATGTTGTGCTATGTTTGTGCTTTCTCTGTTTTTTGTGATAGTCGGCAAGTCTCTGATATATTTGTGTCCTGTATCTGCAGGATTCCATCAGGCCAGAAATAAGATGAAAATGAAAGTTTTTTCTTTGTATTTATGACCAGCTTGGACATTCAGTCAACTGCACAATTGCAAAAACTGCAGAAGCCGTGAACGCCTACATCACTTTGATATTTTCTCATAATAACAACACAATTACCACATAATTAGTCTTGTTATGATGAGATACTTTCTCATAATTATAGAGACATAATGATGCTGAAGGATATATTTTTTATTCTGTGTGGTAGCACTATGCCACTGCTTGGAGGTGAGGCTGGGAAATCACCTCCAGGACTGTGGTTATGGGTTCACCAGCTCACTCTGTAAGGGACGTTCAGGCAGAATAGTATTGTGTGATCCAGTCCAGAGGGACATGAAGAATTGTCATAATGGTGGAGTTTCAGAGACTGGACAGCCTAGATCCATGCCATAATGCTAAAACACAGGGGACCGTACCCTAACCTCATCTGCAGGTCAACAACGCTTAGCTTAGCACTGTCTTATTGGTTCGATCTGTGTGAAAATTGTTTTGTGAGATTATGATACAGTAAAGAAAAGTCTATGTCCTTGTAATTCATAAAATGAATGCACTCAGATCTGCATAATATCTAAAAGCTATGGATCTAATAAAGAAACTTATATAGAAACTTAACAAAGGTAAAAGAGGCTTTGTAATCACTAACCTGCTCCTCTTTGGTGTTTATGATCACTAGATCAGCTCTTTTGTTTTTGCAGTCCTGTCTGCTCTCACCCCAGCTTTTCTTCTCGGTAGAGATGTAATAAATGCTGAAGTTGAAGTAGATCCAGCCTGGCTTGTTAATCTCTGTCTCTGTAAAGTAGTAATGTACAGTGGGGCAAAAAAGTATTTAGTCAGCCACTGATTGTGCAAGTTCTCCTACTTAGAAAGATGATTGAGAGAGGTCTGTAATTTTTCATCATAGCTACACTTCAACTATGGAGAGACAAAATTGTACTGCTATTGTAGATTCACTCTTCCCCAGCCTGCTGCAGGTCTACAATTTTCTTCCTGGTGTCCTTCGAAAGCTCTTTGGTCTTGCCATGGTTGCGTTTTGGAGTCTGACTGTTGAGGCTGTGGACAGGTTTCTTTTTAATACAGGTAACGAGTAAACAGGTGTTTTATACAGGTAACGAGTGGAGGACAGAGAAGAGCTTCTTAAAGAAGAAGTTATCTTTTCTTATCCTAGAGAGAAGCCAGAAAATCTTGCTTGTTTGTGGGGGACAAATACTTATTTTCCAAAATGATTTTTACAGTTAAAATTCTTTTTCAAAATCCTACAATGTGATTTCCTGGATTTTTTTTTATAATTTTGGGTCTCTCATAGTTGAACCGTGTAGCTATGATGAAAATTACAGACCTCTCTCAACTTTCTAAGTAGGAGAACTTGCACAATCAGTCTAAATAACTTTTTGCCCCACTGTATGCGGTATAAGCACCTTCATAAGAAGCACTGAAATTATTGTTCATTAATAAGAAATGTACCACATACCCAAGTCATAAAGCCTCCTCTGTAAACAACCCCTCTCTGTCGTCAGGAGTTCGTGTTATGTTGGCCTGGCCTGTACTGCTCATTATTTGAAAGTCAGGTTGTTGGAGCTGTCTGTTAGCTTCTCATTATTTATAGTCAGTTGTTGTAGCTGGTCCTTTATCTCTCATTATTTATAGTCAGTTTGTTGTAAGCTGGTCTGAGCTTCTCATTATTTATATCAGGTGTGTTATGTCTGGCCTGTAACTGCTCATTATTTGAAGTCAGGTTGTTGTAGCTGGTCTGTAGCTTCTCATTATTTATAGTCAGGTTGTTGTAACTGGTCTGTAGCTTCTCATTTTGTGTAGATAAGTTGGTCAAACAAATCCAGAGCCCTCCTATGGCACCCAGCAAGAGCACACACAGGAGCACCAGACACACCACGGCTAGTAGATACCATCTGCTCCTGTTAATACCGGATTCTAAAACCAGAAAACAATACACAGACTTTTGATTCTATAGTAATATAGACCATTATCACATTCTGTTTAATCCAGTAAGTGTACATACAAGCAACTGTAATTGTATAAAAATGAATCAAATAAGCTTTTCTTGTTAGGCTGGAAACAATGGTGGAATGTATATATTCGGGTATATTCGGGTACTTTTTTAATACTATGTTAGGTAATTTAATGTTTGTAAATAAATGCCATCAAACACACATCATGCTGTAAGAATTTTTGAAAATATTCTAACTTAAAAAAACTGTGAAAATTGCATTACATAAACACTTCTAAAAATGACAAAGTATCTGAAAATATGTTGAGGTGAGCACACTGTTAACCCACAAGTTGTTCTATGCAAACAATTTGAGTAAATATTTTTTACAATAAAAAGTTCTGCTGCATTACTTAAACAGTTTAATATGTTCTCCAGTTTTTTGCAAATGTGAGTTTTATGAGTGATACAGAAAGCTTTAAATGATGACTAAAATAAATGGGTCAGTAGGTTGATTGATTTTACCGCAGGATTTTAGTGTATTCAATTTAACTGGTTACTTCTGGGGCATTTTCTCCTCACAGCATTTCTCCAGTATGAGTTACTTAACTATTTTAATTCACTCACTTGCCTCAAATGTTTACAGTGCATGCCTTATTAACTCGTTTGCACGCATTAAAATCTCGTTCCCACACCTTAATTGTATTTAGAAGGGATGCCAGCGGGGCGCCATAGTTTTTATTAATCAGATCTTATAGGTTTATCCATGTCCCTCTGATGGTGAATTCTATTTCTATCATGAATATAAGACGTATAATAAAAAATATATAAAAGCAAATCATTGAAGCTTGCAGTTTTGTTTTTGTAAAATGATGATAACTATAGTTTGGATATATATCAATAGGATGTCTATTACTGCATTACGAGAATATTAGCGACCATGGGTTAGTTATCAAATCATTGAAGCTGCAGTTTGTTTGTAAAATGATGATAACTATAGTTTGGATTAAATATCAGGATTTACTGCATTACTGAATATTACCATGTCTAGTTATGAGAGATTCAGCAGCGTTTATATAAAGAAGGTATTTTGTATATTTTGGTTCCTCGTGTCTGAAAATGTTATGATTCTGTTGTTGCTGTGGTTAGATAAAGACGAGAAGGTCGTGTGTCATGGATCTGTACCTCTTACCCTCAAAAAAGACATCCTGTTTTAAGAAAAATGAGACGTTTTAAAGAATACTTATACTTTTTTACTTTAAGTACATTTAGTAGCGTGTACTTTTATACTTCGACCCGAGTAATATATAAACTTCATCTTTTACTTGAGTAATTTTTTAGTAGATTAGTAGTGCTTTTACTTAAATGCTCTTCTGCCACCTCTGGAGCGGATTGGTATTAGATTGGGCTGAAAGTGTTTTTATTTAATTATTTTATAATTAAACTCGGAGCACATTGTGTAATAATTAATTGAGAGATCCAGTAGTTTGAGCGTTCACAAACTTATTTGCAAGTGTATTCTATCTCAGTTACAGAAGAGGACCGGTTTTGTGTAAACCTTAGTATGTATGTACCTGCAGTCTTGGTTCCTTTATTTCTTTTGGCCTCCTGATCCTCAAAGACGTCTTCATTCTTGTAGATATCTTCACGTGAATTCAGGCTGTTGTTTGTGTTGGTTTTCTTCTTGTCTGGGAAAAAATCTGAGTTTGCATAAATGCTCTCATCCATCTCCATTACTGGTTCCTTCTTTAAAGATTTTGACTCAGTGGACGTCGTTCTGTAAACTGTGGTCTGTACTGCAGTGTTAGTGGTTTTCTTACTATATCCTCTTATCTTCTCAGGACAGGAAGTTGGGCAAAACCCAGAGCACAGTCCTGTACCCACAACCTTCAGTGTCTGAACCATTCTGAACTAAAAATGAGAAATACGACAATAATTTGTCTAAACCATTTAATGCACCATTACTGCTAATGACATCTTTCCACTATCGTCCATTACTTTCCTAAGGTCTCAGAATGTAACAATCTTGGTAAGTCTAAAGCTCTGTGCAAAAGTTTTAGGCCGGTGTGGAAAAAATGTTGCAAAGTACGAATGCTACCAAAAATAGACATGTTAATAGGTTATTTCTGTTAAAATGCAACATTCGTTTAGATACACTCACACAAAGTCAGGGATTCTGCAGGATTATTATAGTCAGGTGTGTGATTAAACAATTAAACCAAGCAGCTGATAATGATCATTTTCATATGTAGGCTGAAACACAGTCATTAACTGAAACAGAAACATCTGTGCAGGAAGCTTAAAGGCAACTTCTCATAGTCCTGCAAAGATTGTACTGGAAAAACGATGCCTGATGCTGGTCTAATAAATAATAACATAAAATAATAAAACAATAATAGAAATAGATTGACAATAGTACACAGTATATGTAGTATAAATATATTACCTAAGTAACATATTACCTTTGAGTAGATCTCTATTATTGCACTGCTATAAAAAACAGAAAGACTGCCAGCGTCTCACTATTTGATTTTTATTTGCTGAGTGTTGTTTTTTGTCAATTATGGGTTTTATAAGAACTTAAAGATGCACAATTTAGATATTTCTTTCAGTATTTCAGAATTGAATGAACCAAGTTCTGACCTGAATACAGTATCACCCAGGCTAAGATTTCAAAGCAGACTGGGGTTTTAAAGTGTGCTGTTCAAGACATCCACAGAAGATCTGAGGTTAGTTCCCCAAGATTGGAATGACCTACCTCATAAAAGTTCCTTCAAAAACTGTGTGTGTTGGAAATTCCTAGGAGCAGGTAGAGAACTCCAAAGACCATGATTCCTTGCAACAGAAGGGGCTTAGAGTTTGAAAGGTGAGTCAGCCATTTTCTTAATAGGCTTTTCCACTGTTTGACATGGACTGAGTCGTGCTCTGGAAGTGTGACCTGGTTGTTTTTCATTGTTTGCCATGGACTGAATGGTGCTCCTTGAACATGTGATTTGGATGTGTAAATATATTAAACCATCCATGCTTCCATTTATCCACCTAATCATCCATCCGCTTTTACTCATCACTTTATTGTGTTGAAACCTTTGGGTGAATAAACAGCATCAACTGCAAGTCGGTTCATTCTCCTGTGTTTTAATGGACACACCATCATGATAGCCAACTTCCCATTAACCCTCAATCCAACAATCCTTTACAGTGTGTGTGTACCTAGAGGAAATGATGCTGTTTTGAAGGCAGAGGTTGGTCACACGAAGACCTCCATAATCAATCTCAACTCAGTCCAGCTCTTCTGTGGTTTAAAGCATGTTTAAATAAATCACCGGTACTGAACTTTCGTTTCCAGCAAACACGCTGTTACCAACGCCTTGGCAATACAAAGAGAAACGGTTTTAAGATAAGTGTGCATAGAAATGCATTTAAATATAAATCATTATCATTTTTATTGTCATTTAAAAACACAACATGTCTTCTTGCAGAATTCTGAGAATATTTCAGGATGGACAAAAAAATAGAAAAACGTGTCATAGTAATTGGATTAAGTCTGAAGAAGGACTACAATGTGTCTTTAAAGCTACAAAACACTATATTGTGATTAAATACTAAGAAGAAGAAGAAGAAGAAGGAGGAGGAGGAGGAGGAGGAGGAGGAGGAGGAAGTGCAGTTAGTGTAATATTCCAAAACGATTCTGTAGTAGTGTTTACTTCCTGTAGGTGACAACAAACCACCCATGAACTGACGAACTGAAACTACGCTTCCTTTTCCAGGCGTGTGTTCTAAACAGCATCATATTCCCTACTCCCTAAACACTACAAAGAGCGTATCGGTGCATTTTAAACCCTCGTCTGCATTAATTGTTTAGGTAAATATTATAATACATTTTGTGCTATTAAAAGTGAGCGGAATGAATGCGAGTACGAGTTTTAAAAAATGGATGAATTTACAGAGTAGTGCACTACGTAGTGAATATTGTGTGATTTGGGACGCGAAAGCAGTTGCCTATGTGTTTGGGTGGAAAGTGGCGTTTTGGAGATGAGTGAAGCTGAAATAAGAGAAAATCACATTAATGCAGAAAGTAACGCTAATAAAGAAGGTGATGTTCGTTCAGAGGGTCATGTTAATCCAGCCAGTGATGTTAGCACAGAGGGATTTGTAGCGTTAGATGATTTTACAGCTGCTGGAGAAGATCAGGTAAGATTCCTTACCTTTTATTATGAACAGTAATATATAGCATAATATGATGTGAAGTTTAAAATGCTTCCTAATTCACAGCTCATTTACTGGTATTGCTGCACGTATTATATTTAAAATAAATACACACACTAGACTACAGTCTGCGCCAGAGCTGCTGTACAGCCGTACATGTATTTAAATATATTATAATTGTCGGTATTATTCAGTCCAGTGTCAGCAGATTTGCATTCTAGAGGTGGCAGCAAGTCACATGTGCAAGACTTCATTAATTTTCCATTTCCCATTGGTGATACAATTGTATATCAAATTTAAATATATAATATACGAAGTTAATACGTTTATTAAAAGAATAAAGGGGAATCAAAGCAGAGTAACAGGCGTCTGAAGTAGGCGTAATGCTATTTTCTTTGAAATACCTCGTAATGTTTCTTGCACATCACTTGAACTGATTTGTATAGCTGCCAGTCTGGTGAAGGATGGATTAAGACAGGCAGAATTGATTGAAGCTGATGATGCTTCCAAGAGCAGTGCCTCATCAGGACAGCAGAGGGAGCCAGAGATCACCCAAAACACACCAGAAACAGACAGAGAACATACCAGGAACAGCAGGGGAAAAACAAAGAAAAATGGAGAGCAGGAAGAACCAGCGGCGAGTCCAAAGAATTGCGAGAAGCGTTTTTGCCTCGTCTGTGATAGGTCAGATAAACATGAGCCATGTAATGAATTAGTGTTATTTACCAGCTAGATCAAGTAGATCTGAACTCTAAATGGCAGTAACAGCACCTGTCCATCACAAATATATCCAAAAAGGTAGTAATGCTTTAAAAAGTCATTATTACATAAAACATGCATGTCCGGTCTGGGGATCCCCCACGACCCTGACAGGAAGAGCAGTGTTGGAGAATAATCTAATATTACACCTCTACTTTCAAAAGTAAGGCAATAAAACCTAAATTCTAATAATATTAAGACAAGCACATGTTTGAATCACTGAATCATTTGCAAACATTTCTCCCACGAATACCTTGTGTCCTGATGATCTGATTCAACTTTCTGGAAATCAGAGAGTCATTTGGTCATTACCAAGCATCACACTACTCTCACCCAGTGAGTCAATGTTTGAGTCAGTGAATCATTTGACTAATTGGCCCAGGATTCAAATCAAATTGATTTAGTAAATAAGTGTGTTTAAATCAAGGAGTGATTTGGTTGTTAGCAAGTGTCACACCCCTCTCACCCAGTGAGTCAGTAATTGAATCAAAGAATCATTTGATTCATTAACAAGATTCATTATTCTATCATTCAGAGAATTCCTGTTTGATTCAGTGAGTCAGTGTGTGTATAAATCAGAGAATCATTTGGTCATTAACAGGTGTCACACCACTCTCACGCAGCAATTCGGTGAATCATTTGATTCATTAACAAGATTAACTCCTCTCTCTCTCATTCTGAGAATGTGTTTGAATGAATTAGTCTGAATTATTGCACAATTTCACCTTTACCCCTGTATCTCTGAATCTTCACTCACGTTTGTTCGAGCTCAACAGAGTGACTCCGTACTACAAACTTATTTTTTTATGACCGACCAAGTAATAAAAACAATCCTGATACCAATCTTAAGTATGATGTTTCTCCACAATCTCATCAACCAAAACAAGTTGGTTAAGATCTGAAACCTTACAGATAACCCCAGTGAATCTGGACTCAGTGTGAATAAGCACATTAGCAACTTTAATCAACAGACGCTTTAAAGGCAAGGCATTTTCATTTATATATCACGTTTCATACACGTTTCATGAAGGCAATACAAAGTGCAAGTAAGTTTATATAAAATAATTCATATGAATATAAATGCAGTTAAGCGATCTAACACTAGAGGGAGTGCTATAGCAGGGATTATTGGCACTGGTTAGTTGCGTTCATGCAAAGATTGGTACACCAGAGGCAATATCTCACATTATGCACAAATATCAAGTGTATTATTGTGATTCTGCATCCAGTTCACTGTTAGGTTTTAAGGTAACGAGGACAGAAGAAACGATTGTTTATCAACATTTGGTGAGGTTCAAGGTTCATAACAGTCGAGGAACAGAAAATATCATGCTTTTATTCATTCACCATTCCGCATGGAGACTCCTCTAGAGCAGTGATTTTTTTGGGGTGACACGGACTTCAACTCCCTCCACCAATTTTTCTATGGGGCTGAGGTCTGGAGACTGGCAAGGCCCACTCCAGGACCTTGAAATGCTTTTAATGGAGCCCACTCCTTTGTTGCCCGAGCGGTGTGTTTGGGATCTGTCATGCTGGAAGCCCCATCCACGTTCCCTCTTCAATCTCCCACTGATGGAAATAGGTTTTGGCTTAAATCTCACGCTATATGGCCCCGTGTCATTCTCCCCTTAACACGGATCAGTCGTCCTGTCCCCCTCTGCAGAAAACCCCAAAGCATGATTGTTCCAACCCCAATGCTTCACAGTAGGTATGGTTTCTTGGATGCAGCTCAACGTTCTTCCTCTCCAAACACGATGCGTTAGCTTTTACCAAAAGTTCCTATTTTTGTTTCATCTGACCACTTGATATTCTCCAATCCTCTCTGGATTCATCCATATCTCTCTGGCAACTCAGCGGGCCTAGGCATGTAACTGGCTTAAGCAGGGGGCACGCCGGCCACTGCAGATCCTTATTCCCTCTCGGCTTAGTGTGGTTTACTGATGGTAGCTTTGTTTACTTTGGTCCCAGCTCTCTGCAGGTCATCATCGGTCCCTCTGTGTAGGTCTGATTTTTGGCTCACCGTTCTCATGATCATTTGACCCCACGGGATGAGATCTTGCAATGGAGCCCAGATCGAGGATATTTAGCAATGCTCTTGGTATGTCTTCCATTTTCTTAAGTTCTCCCACAGTGATTTATTCACAACCAACAGGTTGCCTCTTGTAGAGTCACTCTTCCAGCCTGCTGCAGTCTACAACTTTCTTCCTGGTGGTCCTTTCGACAGCTCTTTTGGTCTTGGCCATGTTGAGTTTTGGAGTCTGACTGTTGGAGGCTGTGGACAGGTTCTTTTTATACAGATAACTATTTCAAACAGTGCCATTAATACAGGTAAGGAGTGGAGGACAAAAGCGCTTCTTAAAGAAGAAGTACAGGTCTGTGAGAGCCAGAAACTGCTTTTTGTGGGTGACCAAATACTTATTCCACCTGATTTACAATTAAATTTCTTTTAGAATCCTACAATGTGATTTCCTGGATTTTTTTTTTTTCATTTTGTCTCTCATAGTTGAAGTGTAGCTATGATGAAAATGACAGACCTCTCTCATCATTCTAGGTAGGAGACCTTACACAATCAGTGGCTGACTAAATACTTTTTGTCCCGCAGTAGTAACTTGTTTTGACCACACATTTACAAAACAGTTTATTGTACGGACATCATGTCATTTTTAAACTGTTTGCAGCAGATACGCTCACATAGGTTTTGACTTCTACCAAAGACTCTTAGGGCTTGTTAAAAAAAGCGTCAAGCCACAGGTTTTGGCCACAAGGGAGCCGGAGGGGAAAAAAACAGCTGCTGGAGAGAATTAGTATCAGTGCACACATATATCAACTAGAGCTGATATACAGAAAGAGCGTAATCCCTTAAAAGCATTTATTATTACATACTGTTATGGGGGGCCTGGGAAGGCGCACCAAAAAAGGGGGAGATAACGGACTCAAGCGCGGGGGTCTACACTTCACGGCCCAAAGGAGAAAGAAACGTAAAAGAAATTCCCGTCACTGAGCGGGAAGGCTACTGAAGAAGGTCCGCCATGGGATTCGAGACCAGAGTCACAGTCTCCGGGGGCGGGGAAGCTACCGCTGCACCACAGATCCTGTGACCTAAAAAAGGAAAAATGGTGGCAATAAGCCTACGGGCAAACAAAGGAGTCGCTTTCTGGCGATCTCAAACAAAAGCGGATTAATTTTAATAAAGGTAAATGCAAAAGGGAAAACGAAAGGTAAAGGAAAAGGCGGGATTGGACCCGTCAGAGCTCTATACTGAGCTGAAAGAAAAAGGCATGCACAGCGCTCAAAGCGTGCGCGAGCCTTGTGTGTGTGCGTGGGAAAAATCTCTGTATAGAGAGCTGCCTGTGTGTGTGTGGGGGGAGCAGCACAATGAGCACACGTCTGCCGCACGCAGAGTGTGACGAAGCTGACTGTGTGTGTGTGTGTCTGCTGCGCTCTGTGTCAACGCGCTGTGCGTGTGTGTGTGTGGCGAGCGACTGCGCATGTGCCCGGGGTTTCAGCGAGCCAGGCGCAATCGGCGCGTCTCTAGAACGCTAGGAACGCGTTCTAAAGTCCAGGGGAAGAAAGGCTATACTTAACCCGGAGTGCAGTAAGCACCGGATAATGCCGGAGACAACAGGACCCGCGACAGAAGCTTACCAACGTCCGAGGGAACGGAGAAAAGCGGAAGATGGCCGCGGGCGTCTCGGGCTGCAGAGAGACGGAGGTTAGTGGCGTTACCCCGACTTCCCTAACCTAACCGGCTAAAGCCCTAGCAATTACCTCAAGGCTTTTGCCTTTACCACATCCCGCCTCCTATGCGACACGGGATTACCACTATCCTTAACCGTATGCAAAGGGTAACGCCAAACAGAAATGAGCTCTCTAAAGTTCGCATAAGTAGCGAGACAGTGCGCCGAAGGCCGGCATTAGGAAGCTCATTTTATAGGAGGCCGACCGCGGCGTTTAGTGGTCCCGGGCGACCCCTAGGGGCGGAAATGCGCCCCCTGATAGTACGCCCCTGACGGTCCCAGATCAGACGAACGGGTCCTCCGGAAAACGCGGATGAGGGTGCGATCCAGGATGTGGCGTTCCGGGACCCAGGACCTCTCCTCGGGACCGCGGCCCTCCCAGTCGACCAGGTACTGGGTGCTACCCTGGACCCGCCGGGTGTCTAGCAATCGACGGACCGTATAGGCCGTGGACCCCTGAACCACACGGGGTGAGGGAGGGGCCCCAGACGGGCCACGGGTCTGGCAGAGGTAGGGTTGAAGCTGGGAAACGTGAAACGTGGGGTGTATCTTCATGAACGAAGGCAGGTCCAACCGGTAGCTGACCGGGTTGACCCTGCGAGGTACCTTGAAGGGCCCCACGTACTTAGGAGCCAGCTTACCCGAGCATCCCTTCAGCGGAAGGTCCTGAGCGGACAGCCAGACGCGTTGCCCCCGGCGGTAAGAGGGCGCGGGCCTGCGCTTGCGATCCGCCTGACGACGCATGGACTCCGCGTTACCCGTGAGTGCCGCCCGGGCCTTGAGCCAGGATTGTCGGCACCGGCGGACGAATTGCTCCGCCGAGGAGACGCCTACGTCCGCCTCTTGGCGAGGGAAGAGGGGAGGCTGGAAGCCGAACCGGCACTCGAACGGGGACATGCCGAGGGCCGAGTGCCACAGAGTGTTATGGGCGAATTCGGCCCATGGCAGATGTTACGTCCACATGGAGGGGTTGCCCGCCGTCAGACATCGAAGCATGCGTGCCAGGTCCTGGTTCACCCGTTCAGTCTGGCCGTTAGACTCCGGGTGAAATCCCGAGGAGAGACTCGCCGTGGCCCCCACCGAGCGGCAGAAAGCCGACCAGAAGCGGCTGATGAATTGGGGGCCTCGATCCGACAGTAGGTCCCGGGGAAACCCGTGCACCCGGGCCACATGCCGGAGGATGAGATCCGCCGTTTCCTTGGCGGACGGCAGTTTGGGCAGCGCCACGAGCTTGCACCCCTTGGAGAACCGGTCCACTGCCACGAGGACAACCGTGTTCCCCTTGGACGGGGGCAGACCCGTGACGAAGTCCAGGGAGACGTGGGACCAGGGGCGAGCGGGAACGGAAAGAGGGTGAAGAAGGCCGGGGGGCTTCCTGCGAGGGGTTTTGTTACGGGCACAGACCTCGCAAGAGGCCACGAACTGCCTAACGTCCTCTTCCATGCAAGGCCACCAATAGCTCTGTCGGAGGAGCTTATAGGTGGCTGTGCGGCCAGGGTGTGCCGCAAAGGACGCTTCGTGCCCCCAGCGCATCACTCGGGGGCGAACCGAGGCCGGGACGAACCTACGGCCCGGGGGGCCGTTACCGGGATTGGGTTCGCGACGAAGGGCCTTACTGACCACGTCGTCGATAGCCCAAGTGAGGGCTGCCACCACCCGGGGGGTCGGGAGAATAGGGTCCTGGAGAAGTGGGGAGTCGGTGTGATCCCACTGCCTGGATAGGGCGTCGGGCTTGATGTTTTTCGAGCCTGGCCGGAAGGTGACAGTGAAGTCAAACCTGGCGAAGAACAGGGACCAACGAGCCTGGCGGGCGTTAAGCTTTTTGGCTTGCTGGATGTATGCCAGGTTCTTGTGGTCGGTCCACACCAGGAACGGGGTCTTGGCACCCTCCAGCCAGTGACGCCACTCTTCCAGTGCCAGTTTCATGGCCAGGAGCTCCCGGTCCCCAATGGGGTAGTTACGCTCGGCGGGGGATAAAAGCCGCGAAAAGTAGGCACACGGGTGGAGTTTGCGGTCCGATCCCGTGCGCTGCGACAAAACGGCCCCCATGCCGATGTCGGACGCGTCTACCTCGACGACGAATGGTTCCTCAGGATCGGGGAATCTGAGGACCAGGGGGTTGGTGAGCCGGTCTTTGATTGCCCGGAAAGCTCGGTCGGCCTCCGGCGTCCAACGGAAAGGACCTGGGACCTTGCGCGTGAGGGCGGTAAGCGGAGCCGCAAGGGCTCCGAAGTCCCGTACGAAGCGCCGGAAGAAATTAGCGAAGCCCAGGAACCGTTGGACAAGGCGGAGGGAGGTGGGCTGGGGCCACTCGGCCACGGCCTGGATCTTGACCGGGTCCATGTGCAGCGACCCCTGGGACACGACGAAGCCCAAGAAGGCGACCGAGGGGGTGTGGAAGACCGACTTTTCCAGCTTCACGTAGAGCCGGTTCTCCAGGAGCAGCTGCAAGACCCGGCGGACGTGGCCGATGTGCTCCTCAAGTGACCGGCTGAAGATGAGTATGTCGTCGAGGTAGACGAACGCATATCGGTCCAGGGCCTCACGGAGCACGTCGTTAACCAGTCGTTGGAAGACATCCAGGGCGTTCATCAGCCCAAAAGGCATTACCCTGTACTCATAGTGCCCTGTGGGCATCAGAAAGGCTGTCTTCCATTCGTCCCCCTGCCGGATACGGACGAGGTTGTACGCGCTCCGGAGGTCCAGCTTGGTGAAGATGCGGGCCCCCTGGAGCGCCTCGAAGGCTGTTGCCATAAGGGGCAGGGGGTAGCGATCTTTGACCGTGATCGCGTTGAGGCCCCGGTAGTCTATGCACGGGCGCAGGGTGCCTTCTTTTTTCGCAACAAAAAAGAAACCCGCCCCCCGCCGGCGAGGAGGACAGCCGTATGAAGCCCTGCTGGAGCGCCTCAGCGATGTATTGGCGCATTGCCTCCTGTTCAATGCGGCTCAGGGAAAAAAGCCGCCCCCGGGGGGGGCGGTGCCCGGCAGGAGGTTGATGGCGCAATCATATTCCCTGTGTGGCGGCAGGACTTGGGCCGCCCCTTTACTGAACACCACCCCCAGATCCCGGTAGGGTTCGGGGACGGTGGACAGGTCGGGTACCGTCTGCCGAACACAAGGTTGGTGATGGGGGGTGGACAGCGGAAGCAGGCATGACTCCTGGCACCGGGGGGACCAAGCATAGACGGATCGGGTTTGCCAGTCGATCCGCGGGTTGTGGAGTCGTAACCATGGGTAACCCTGGACCAGTTGGAGAGTAGGCGTGCGGGTGACTAGAAAGACGACTCTCTCGGAGTGAAGTCCCGTCTCCATGGTGACGGGCAGGGTCCTATGGGTGACAGGCCCCCTGCCCAAGACCCGACCATCAAAGGCCCTGAGTGGCTGGGGCTGGGGAGGGCCTCGACGCGAAGATGCAAACGCCGCGCGAGTGCGTCGTCGATAAAGTGGCCCTTGGCCCCGGAATCGACGTAGGCGGAGAGGCGGGTCCGACCACCCCCTCCCTGGCGAAGAATGACCGGGAGGGTGAGGCCTGACAGGGGGCGAGTGGATGCGCCTAAGACCGGCCCCCCCGACCGGCCCTGGCCCTTACGTTTCCCGACCCATCAGGGGGCGGGGAATCGGCCCCACCGGAAGGGTTCCATCCAGCCCTTCTGAGCTCCATGCGTTCGGGGGCTTCGGAACGGGCGTTGCGATGGACCGCGGGGTCGCGGCCAGGCCACGGGCCCGTGGAGCGGCCACGAGACCCCGCCCTCTCACGGGCCCGTTGCCTCAGACGGGAGTCGATGGTGGTGGCGAGGTTGTAGAGGTCGTCGAGCGTGGCGGGGGGGTCTCGAACGGCCAGTTCATCCTTCATGGATTCACTGAGTCCCCGTTCGTAGCTGGAGATGAGGGCCGCCTCATTCCAGCCACTCTCTGCCGCCAAGGTCTGGAACTCGATGGTGTACTCCGCCACCGACCTGGTGCCCTGCATGAGGTGCACCAAGCGAGAGGCCGCGCTACGGCCCCCCAGCGGGTGAAAAAAGGTTCCCTTGAGGGCCTCAGCGAAGGCCTCTTCATCCTCGCAGGCGGAGGTCCTGGCATCCCACTGGGCTGTGGCCCAAGCCAGGGCCCGGCCTGAGAGGAGGGAAATAATGTAAGCGACCCGGGATCGAGGCGTGGGGAATTGGGATGAGCGCAGCTCAAAGACAAGCGAGCACTGCATAAGAAAACCCCTGCAGCGCTCAGGTTCGCCCGCGAAGCGTTTGGGAGCGGCGACGGGGGAATCTCCCGTGAGGCGAGGCGGGGGAGGAGGAACCATCGGAGGCGGAATCGAGCAGGCGAAGGGGGGGGGCGACCGCCTGAAGCCCAGAGAGGTTGACAGACAGTTCCTTGACCGCCTCAGTAAGAGCCGCTACCTGCTGAGTGAGGAGGGTGAGTTGCTGCTCATGACGCCCCAGGGTAACGCCGTGGTGGCAAAGAACGGCAGCCACTGGGGGTGGGGACCCTTCTGGGTCCATATCGTGCGCCCCTGCTGAGTCCATACTGGGCGCACTGTACTGTTACGGGGGGCCTGGGGAGGCGCACCAAAAATGGGGAGATAACGCCTCAGCCGGGGGTCCCGACACTTCCACGGCCCCAAGGATAAGAAACGTAAAAGAAATCCCGTCACTGAGTCGGTGAGGCTACTGAAGAGACCCGCACGGGATTCGAGACCAGAGTCACAGTCTCCGGGGCGGGGAATCTACCCGCTGCGCCACATTTTCCTGTGAGCTGAACTGAAATTCTGGCAATAAGCTAGGACAAACAAGGATCCCGCTTTCCGGGCGATCTCAAAACCCAAGTGGATAATAATTAATAAGGTAAACGTAAAGGATAAACGAAACTTAAAGGAAAAGGCGGATAGAACCCGTCAGCACTCTAAACTGACCTGAGGAAAAAAAGGACATTCACAGAAGCTCAGGCGTGCGCTAGCCTTAGTGTGTGCGTGGTAAAACTCTCTGTATAGAGACTGCTGGGTGTGTGTGGGTGAGCAGCACAATGGGAGCACACGTCTGCCGCACGCAGATGTGACCGAAGCTGACTGTGTGGGTTTGTGTTGTCTGTTGCGCGCTGCGTCCGACGCGCTGTGTTGGTGTGCGTTTGTGTGTTCGAGCGACTGCCATGTGCCCGGGATCTCAGCGAGCCCGAACGCAATCGGCAACGACTCTTAGAGCGCATGGAACGCGTTCTAAAGTCCCGTGAAAGCAAGACTAAGCTACTTCGGGGTGCAAGTAAGCACCGGATAATGCCGAGACAGCAGGACCCGCGACCGAACCTTACCACGGTCGAGGGAACGGAAACGGAGATGGCGCGGCGCTCGGGCTTGCAGATAGACTGAGGTTAGTGGCGTTACCCCGACTTCCCAACCTAACCGGCTAAAGCCCTAACATTACCCTCAAGGCTTTTGCCGTTTTTACCACAAATCCCTCTCCTATGCGACACGGGGATTACCAATATCCTTAACCGTAAGCAAAGGGTAACGCCAAACAGGAATGAGCTCTCTACAGTTCGCATAAGTAGCGAGACAGTGCGCCGAAGGCCGGCATTAGGAAGCTCATTTTATAGGAGGCCGACCGCGGCGTTTAGTGGTCCCGCGGCGACCCCTAGGGGCGGGAATGCGTCCCCTGATACATACAATACAAATTAAATACAGAACTGGCATGAAGGTAACGACAGTGCAGTTTTACCTGACATTTTTACTCCTACTTAAACCTTCAGCATAATCCGGTATTACACCAGTGCTCCTGGATTAAGACAATAAAGTCAAAATTCACAGATACTAAGAGATAGCCCATGATGAGGAACAAATTGCATACAGTCCCCCCAATAAGCAATAACCCAGATAAACACATTAACAAACGTAACATACTTAACACAAAGACTTAGTTAAGTAATAATATGTTGCTCAAATTAAATGAATGTGTGGATGTTTCACTCATTTCATTGTTCATAGAACCACATCTGTGTCAAGAGACGTTTGCACACTTGGCCTGAGGTCATTTTGAATTCATGCCTGAGGTTTTTTTTTTTACTTCAGTGTCTGCGGCAGAAAACCACCAGTCTAGAGATGCATGTATTAAAGGCAAGGCCATTTTTATTTCCATAGCACAAGTTTTAAACAAAGCACTTTTGCAGATTAAACAAAAGACTTAATGCAAAAACGGCATTACAACAGTTAGTACGCCAGTCATTCAAAAATAAAGGAGATAAATACAGTAATTAATAAGAGAGCTAAACACAGGGCCTAAATGAAGGCTTGATTGAACAGGTACATTTTTAGATTTGGACTCTTCTGGTGAGTAAAACTAAGATCAACTAATAAATAACTATGGAGGACCAAACGTGACAATTCAATTAATTAATAAATAAATAAATCTATAAATAAATAAATAAATTAGCCATGTTTTTATTTATATATTGTTTTATGTTAAATATTATTTTATTAAAGTATTTATTGGGGTTTTATTTATTTATTTATTTATTTATTTATTTATTTTTATTTGTCGCGTTTGGTCCTCCATAAATAACAGCTTCTGTCTTGTAAGTAACATTTAAACCAGTTTAGAACTTATTTAACAGATTAGTTGCCAAACCAAATTTACAAAGAAGGGCAAGACTAATAGGAGCACTCTCAGTGCTGTGGGTTGAAATCCTAACTAAAATGTTTTAAATTAATGGTAAGTTAAACGGTTTAAGAGATAGGAAGCTGTTGTGCTCTTTAAAAACTACTTAAAAATAAGTAAAAATAAACAAGATCTGCCAGTCATTTGCACCTGCCACTATCCCCAGTGCAAATGTGCAGCCATGCAACACCCTGACCAGTTTTTCTCCTCTCTCCACTGATGATGGACTTCAACTTCTCTCATCCAGCAACCCTACCACATGTCAACTAGACCCCATCCCATCACCAGTGCTACAAAAGATTGCTCAAGACCTTCTTCCCTTTATCTCCTCCATCAGCAACAACTCCCTGACATCTGGTCACATTCCTTCTGCCTTCAAGAGTGCCAGAGTCATTCCTATCTTGAAGAAACCTACACTCGATGTCTCAGACATCAACAACTACAGACCAGTATCACTTCTTTCTTTCCTCTCAAAAATACTTGAACGGGGTGTGTATAACCAGTTGACGACCTTTCTCACACAGAATGACCTCCTCTCTGTCCTCTCCGGTCTTGGAATCACATGCTCTGCCTGGCAGTGGCTTACAGTTTACCTGGGGGGACGATCTTATCAGGTATCACGGAGAGGCTCTATATCTGCACCACGTGCTCTTACAACTGGAGTTCCACAAGGCTCAGTTCTGGGACCTCTTCTTTTCTCTCTCTACACTCATTCTCTTGGTGAAGTCATTACCTCTCATGGCTTCTCCTATCACTGTTATGCTGATAGCTCATTTTCTCTTTTGATCCATCAGATGTGCAGGTCTCCACACGTATCTCAGCATGTCTGGAGAGCATCTCATCATGGATGTCAGCTCATCATTTGAAGCTAAACCACAGCAAAACAGAACTGCTTTTCATTCCTGCAGAAGGGTCCCCTTATCAAGATCTTGCCATCTCCCAGGTGAACTCCTCCATCACACCTTCTGAGAGTGCAAGAAACCTTGGAGTGATCTTTGATAACCAACTGAGCTTCTCTGCTCATATTTCCAAACTGACCCAGTCATGCAGATACCTTCTCTACAATATCAGGAGAATCCAACCCTTCCTCTCCAGAGAAGCCACCCAAGTGCTTGTCCAGTCTCTTGTTATAACAAAACTAGATTACTGCAATGCTCTTCTGGCTGGTCTTCCAATGTGTGCAATCAGACCCCTGCAACTGATTCAGAATGCAGCGGCTCGTCTGGTTTTCAATCTTCCCAAGTTTTCTCATGTCACCCAACTGCTGCGCTCACTTCATTGGCTCCCTGTAGCTGCCCGCATCAGATACAAAACCTTGACGCTCACCTACAAACCCAAGACTGGAACAGCGCCATCTTATCTAAAAGCTCTGATCAAACCACGTTCTGTACCTCGCAGCCTCCGAGATACGAGCTTGGCCCGACTGGAGCCTCCACGTAAGATTAAAGGAAGACAAGCTTCAAGACTCTTCTCCGTCATGGCACCCAGGTGGTGGAATGAACTTCCACTGGATGTCCATATGGCTGAGTCTCTTGCTGTCTTCAAGAGGCGACCAAAGACTCACCTCTTCACCCAGCACTTGACTGAATAAAACTGCATATCCTCTATTTAAAAAAATAATAATAATAAATTCTCTACACCAGATACGAGCAGGTTGTAGTTGGATTGTGTACTTGAGCTATTGTTTACTTGTACTAATATAAGGTTCTATCTCCTAGGATTACAAAGCACTTTTGTAAGTCACTCTGGATAAGGGCGTCTGCTAAATGTTGTAAATGTAAATGTACTGTAAATGTAAAAACATGAGGTACATGGAAAATGGGCCTGTAATTAATTACTAGAGTTAACGAAAGCGATACCTCTGTTCTCGTCATTAATTAGTTCCAGGAGGCTTGTCATTTATAGAATAAAGCACCGTGCAAAGGAATAATATATACATATATATATATATATATATGTATGTATGTATGTATGTATGTTTATAATGCCCCGTATAAGGCATTCTAAACATTAATGGAGCTGTATTGTACAGGAGCTCCTGATTTATGATGGGAATATGTTCAACAAATCCATCATAAGTTACATGGATCATGAACTGATGAGTTTAATAGAGTCTGTGCTGTATCACAGAGGAGCCGATTCCACATTAACACTAACCTACAGTTATCCAAAATCATTACCACTAAGCTTATTTTAGAAAAAAGTGTCGAAAAACCTCATGTCATTTAGTGAGTCATGGATTGAAAGTGTTGTGAATCTGAATCTGAATCACTGAGTTGAACCAAGAATCATGTTTTGGATGAAACGACTCGCACGGTTCATCTCATAAAAGTTTAAGCAAGTGCACCAAGTACCGAGCAAATGACAAGAACCGAGACAAATGTTTCCAGTCAAAATGTGCCGAGAACCGAGGTACCACTGTATATCAAAGCATATTGTATGTTAGCGAAAGTCTCCGATGAAATCAAATCAAGTTAAAAATGTAAGTAACAAAGTTCAAATGTTCTGCTGTCCCACACTACAGAATTCAGCGCAATATTTTCTTCTCACACATCCAAACAGACTGATTATTACAGGGATAAACAACCCAGTTACGTACAGGTTCAGACACTTTTAAAGCACAATCCTTATCTTCTTTATTATTGGGTTCTGACTTCCCCCAAAAACTGAAAGAGAGAACCAAAGGTCCAGTGTGACTTTAGACCATTGAAGAGCCAGAAACTGTATTACAAACAGAATGTAGTATAATTATTTCTTACGTAGTGGTCAGTGCTGTACCATCCACCCACTTCCACATTCCCTCTGTGGCGCTGTCAGTGAGACCAATCCAAACTCTGAAACCTCTGCTCCACCTATAAACAAATTCCTGTTGATGTGCAACAACTGGTTATACTGTAACTATAGCAACCCCACTTTATCTTTATTGTTACATGGTATTTATATAGAAGGGATCCATCTAACCAACTGCTACATCATTTGTGTTGTAAACAGGCTTATTCCACATCAAAATGAAAGTTTTTTCTTTGTATTTATGACCAGCTTAGACATTCAGTCAACTGCACAATTGCAAAAACTGCAGAAGCCGTGAACACCTACATCATTTAGATATTTTCTCGTAATAACAACACAATTACCACATAATTAGTCTTGTTATGATGAGATACTTTCTCATAATTATAGAGACATAATGATGCTGAAGGATATATTTTTTATTCTGTGTGGCAGCACTATGCCACTGCATGGAGGTGAGTCTGGGAAATCACCTCCAGGACTGTGGTTATGGGTTCACCAGCTCACTCTGTAAGGGAAGTTCAGGCAGAATAGGGTTTAGTGTGATCCAGTCCAGAGGGACATGAAGAATTGTCATAATGGTGGAGTTTCAGAGACTGGACAGGCTAGATCCATGCCATAATGCTAAAACACAGGGGACCGTACCCTAACCTCATCTGCAGATCTGCAGGACCCAATGCTCCAGATGGAAGTGGTGAACCAAAAGTCTAAGTAAATAATAAAAGGAAGTAAATAAATGAAAAGGCTGTAAGTCTACGGGCAGACACAGGTGCACAAATAGCGATCTCAAAAATAAAAGGGCTTAATCATAACGGGTGCAAAAGAGGGAGGTGAAAAGCCACTACTAGCGCGTTAATGCGGAGCTAAGCGAGGCGTGAGCCGAAAAGGGAACTGATAGATGCGAGAATTCTGTCCCTTGCCTAGCAGTCCACGCTCTTACCTCTAGCGTCACAAGATGGGGTCAGCGCGACTCATAATACGTCCTTGTAACTCATAAAGTGAACGCACTCAGGTCTGCGGAATAGCAAAAAGCTATGGATCTAATGTAGAAACTTATATAGAACTTAAATTGCCTTAAAAAAGGTAAAAGAGGCTTTGTAATCACTAACCTGCTCCTCTTTGGTGTTTATGATCACTAGATCAGCTCTTTTGTTTTTGCAGTCCTGTCTGCTTTCACCCCAGCTTTTCTTCTCGGTAGAGATGTAATAAATGCTGGAGCTGAAGTAGATCCAGCCTGGCTTGTTAATCTCTGTCTCTGTAAAGTAGTAATGTATGATATAAGCACCTTCATAAGAAGTACTGACTTATTGTTAATTAATAAGAAATGTACACATACCGAGGTCAGAAAGCCTTCTCTGTAAACGCCCTCTCTCTGTCGTCAGTGTGTTATGACGGGCCTGTAACTGCTCATTATTTGAAGTCAGGTTGTTGTAGCTGGTCTGTAGCTTCTCATTATTTATAGTCAGGTTGTTGTAGCTGGTCTGTAGCTTCTCATTATTTATAGTCAGGTTGTTGTAGCTGGTCTGTAGCTTCTCATTATTTCTGTCGTCAGTGTGTTATGACGGGCCTGTAACTGCTCATTATTTGAAGTCAGGTTGTTGTAGCTGGTCTGTAGCTTCTCATTATTTATAGTCAGGTTGTTGTAGCTGGTCTGTAGCTTCTCATTATTTATAGTCAGGTTGTTGTAGCTGGTCTGTAGCTTCTCATTATTTATAGTCAGGTTGTTGTAGCTGGTCTGTAGCTTCTCATTATTTATAGTCAGGTTGTTGTAACTGGTCTGTAGCTTCTCGTTTTGTGTAGATAAGTTGGTGAAACAAATCCAGAGCCCTCCTATGGCACCCAGCAAGAGCACACACAGGAGCACCAGACACACCACGGCTAGTAGATACCGTCTGCTCCTGTTAGTACCGGATTCTAAAACCAGAAAACAATACACAGACTTTTGATTCTATAGTAATATAGACCATTATCACATTCTGTTTAATCCAGTAAGTGTACACACAAGCAAATGTAATTGTATAAAAATGAATCAAATAAGCTTTTCTTGTTAGGCTGAAAAATATCAATTAATGATTTTTATGATGTCTAATAAAATGGGTTCTCTTGAAAAATCAAAAGAAAGTGTAATGTCAGAAGATGAGAATGTTACAACAAGGATTTCAGTGCAGAAAAATGACTGTCGTTTAAAAATAGAAGTAATGCAGGGCTGTCGAGCTCTGCCTCATTGTGGTAATCCTTCAGATATAACAGCAAGACCACAGCATGCATCTCCGAACAATGTAAAAACAAATGTAGTAATGTCTAGAAGTATGGAGATGGAGAAGAGACAGGCTCGCCACTGGCTTCCCTCTTTGTGAATTCAGTTAATAAACCGAAAAATAACATACATCGGCCATAAGGGGCACTCCTTAAGTGGTGGTGGTGTCGCACTCTCGGCTTTAGCTAGGTTTTGTTACTGTCTCATGCCCACTGTCGCGGCTTCCCCGTTCTCCTCTCTCTGTTAGGGACTTATTAACGACGTGCTATGTGAGGCCCTGAATCGATACATGTTCATCTACCCCAATGTCAAGTCAAGTCAAGTCAAGTCAATGATATCCTTATTTTCTGTTGGTCCCTCAAAGAGCATGTCAGCCATGTCAGATGGGTACTCCAGCTTCTGCTATAGAACCGACTGTTTGTCAAACTTGACAAGTCGGTGTTCCATGTGTCAGTCACCTTTTTTGTTTTATCGTCTCCCGAGGGACCCTTTGCATGGACCCGGCAAAAATCCAGGCCATGAGCGACTGGCCCCAGCCCACCTCGCTCCGTCTCATTCTCGTTCCTGGGCTTCGCCAACTTTTTTCAACGATTCGTGAGGAACTTTGGTGCAATAGTTGTGCCCCTCACTGCCCTCACGCACAAGACCCGGGAGCCTTTTGCTGGAAAAGAGAGGTGGGCTTAGCCTTTGAGGAGGACAAGAAACATCTGATTAACCCCTCGGTACTTAGTCTTCCAGACCCCCAATGAGCCATTCATTATCAAGGTAGACACATCTGATGTTGGCATAGGGGCCATCCTGTCCCATTGCACCGAGCAGGGCCACAAGCTCCACCCGTGCACGCACTTACACCCTGGCTACCCCATCGAGGACCGGGAGCTGCTTGACATCAAACTGGCCCTGGTGGAATGGCGACACTGGCTGGAAGGAGCCAAACACCCATTCTTAGTATGGACTGACCACAAAAACCTGGCCTGTATCCAGCAGACCAAGCAGCTCAATGCACACCAGGCTTGCTGGTCCCTGTTTTTAGGACAATTTAATTTTAAAATCTCCTTCCTGCCGGGTTCCAAAGAACGTTAAACCCGACACCTTGTCGAGGCAATCTCCTGCCAGAGCCAGTCTTCCCGGCACCCCGGGTAGTTGCGGCCCTCACTTGGTCCATTGACGAGGCCATAACTACGGACCTGCACCGTGAGACCGACCTTGGTAGTGGGCCTCCGGGTCAGAGGTTCATCCTGACCCATATCCACGCTCAGATCATGCATTGAGGGCAGGTCTCCCTGTATACAGCACAGAATTTACGAGTTAGTCTGTTGGGGCTTCTGGTGGCTTGGTATGGAGGCTGACATCAGACAATTCTTCGCTGCCTGTGAGGTCTGCGCAGGAGTGGCCAGCTGCCCACGGCCCCCAGTTTATCAGCCAATTTTGGATGGCTTTTTGCCACCTTTGGGGGCCACGGCCAGCCTGTCATCGGGCTTTCACCCCGAGTCCAACGGTCAGACTGAGAGTGTCAATCAGGATCTGGCTCGCATGATCCGGTGTGTGACGAAAGAGAACTCTTCCACCTGGACGGAGCCGCTGCCGGGGGCTGAGTTCGGCCATAACACCTTCTGGCACTCGGCCCTGGGGATGTCCCCATTTGAGTGTCAGTTTGGCTTCCCGCCTCGTCTCCGATCAGGAGGAGGTGGTGGGGGTCACCTCTGCTAGGCAATTCCTGGTGAAAGGCTGAGAATGTAGAGACTATGTGGCAACAAGCAAACCTCAAGCGCAGATGAGCCCCCTACTACTGACTGGGGCAACCGGTCTGGCTGTTCACTTGGGACCTTCTCCTCAGAGGGGTCTCCGGCAAGCTGGCTCCCAGATATGTGGGGCCGTTCAAGGTGATCTGGAGGATTAACCTGGTCACCTACCGGCTGGACCTATTAGGACCTGCGTTCCCGACGCTAGAGAGTAGCGTCAGTCCACCATACATGCTGAACCCAATCCAGCACGCACACGCCGACAACACTCTGGGGCTCAGTCATAAAGGGTGCTCCTTAGGCGGCTTGGCTTTAGCTATGTTTTGTTAGCATCTTATGCCCACTGTCATGGCTTCCTCGTTCTCCTCTCTCCCAGTAGGGGCACTGGTTAGGCTGGACTTTGAAGAGGGTAAGCCACGTAGAGCTTAGAAGCTCAAGGTAACTGCCAGGGGACTAATTGTTAGGCTAGGGAAAGTATGCCTGCAGCCATCTGTTCCCTTGCGCTGCCTCTGTTTCCGCTCGCTCGTTCTGAGTGGTTCCATCTCAGACGCCCCTGTGGCCTGCGTCGCCGCCTATCCCCTTTCGTGTCCTCACCCACGCATGCCCGGCTTTGCCAGGTTTTCCCCAGCAGCGATCACACTTGGTTTATAAACAATATATAAACAATATAAAAAATATAAACAATAATTAATAATAATGTTACGCTATGTGTTTTTTACTTTTATATAAAAAAATATATGGCACAGTCTTTTAAATAATTTGAAACATGTTTTCAAAATTCACTTTTAAGACGTCATGATACAAAAAACCATGATACTACCACCACCATGTTTCACAGATGGAATAAGGTTCTTAAGCTGGAATGCAGTGTTTTCCTCTCTCCAAACAGAACACTTTTCTTTTAAACCAAAAAGTTCTATTTTGGTCTCATCCGTCCACAAACATTCTTCCAGTAGCATTCTGGCTCGTCCACGTGATCTTTAGCAAACTGCAGACGAGCAGCAATGTTCTTTTTAGAGAGCAGTGGCTTTCTCCTTGCAGCCCTGCCATGCACACCATTGTTGTTCAGTGTTCTTCTGATGGTGGACTCATGAACATTAACATTAGCCAATGTGAGAGAGGCCTTCAGTTGCTTAGAAGTTACCCTGTGTGTGAAAGTCTGATGATGTTTTAGATGATATTCATGCAGAAATATACTAAATTCTAAAGGGTTCACAAACTTTCGAGCACCACTGTACTATGTTAGGTAACTTAATTTTAGTAAATAAATATAATCAAATACACATCATGCTGTAAGTTCTAAAAATGACAAAGTATCTGAAAATATGAAGAGGTGAGCACACTGTTAACCCAGAATTTGTTTCTAGGCAACAATTTGAGTAAATATTTCTTAAAAGGAAATGTTTTATTGCATTACTGAAACAGGTTTAGTATGTTCTCCAGTTTTTTGAAAATTTGAGTTTTATGAGTGATACAGAAAACTTTAAATGATGACTAAAATTAATTGGTCAGTAGTCAGCCGTAGTTTTTATTAATCAGAACTTGGAGGTTTATTCTATGGGGAATTCTATTTCTGTCATGAATATAAATATTTATTTAAATTTAAATAAAGTAGTGTAGGTAAGATTAAAAGAAGATCTGGTGAAAAAAGAAAAACAAATCATTGAAGCTGCAGTTTGTTTGTAAAATGCAGTGAGGGTGTTTCAGAGCGGCGATGGTAACTATAGTTTGGATTAAATATCAGGATTTACTGCATTACTGAATATTACCATGTCTAGTTATGAGAGATTCAGCAGCGTTTATATTTTAAAAAATGCTAATGTTTTGATTTTGTTGTTGCTGTGGTTTGATAAAGATGATAAGATCTGTACCTGTTAGCCTCAAAATAGATATCCTGTTTTTTTTTAAAAATAGATAGAAAGACGTTTTAAAGAAATACTTTTACTTTTTAACTTTAAGTACATTTAGTAGCATGTACCTTTATACTTCTACTCGAGTAATATATAAACTTCTTCAATTTTTTAGCAGATTAGTAGTACTTTTACATAAATGCTCTTCTGCCACCTCTGAATGGTAGTAGTTTGGGCAGAAAGTCTTTTTATTTAATTATATTATTAACTCAGAGCATATTGTGTAATAATTAGTTGAGAAAATCCAGTAGTTTGAGCGTTCACAAACTTATTTACAAGTGTATTTTATCTCGGTTACAGAAGAGCACCTTAGTACGTATGTACCTGCAGTCTTGGTTCCTTTATTTCTTTTGGCCTCCCAATCCTCAAAGACATCTTCATTGTAGTAGATATCTTCACGTGAAGTCAGGCTGTCGTTTGTATCGGTTTTCTTGTTGTCTGGGAAAAGATCTGAGTTTGCATAAATGCTTTCATCCATCTCCATTACTGGTCCCTACTTTAAAGATTTCGGCTCAGTGGACGTCCTTCGGTGTGTCATAAACTGTGGTCTGTACTGCAGTGTAAGTGGTTTTCTTACTATATATATATATATACTATATGCATATCTTCTGAGGACAGGAAGTTGGGCAAAACCCAGAGCACAGTCCTACACCCACAACCTTCAGTGTCTGAACCAGGTAATGCACCATTACTGTTTAATGACATCTTTCCACCATTGTCCACTACTTTGGTAACGATCTAAGCACAGTACTGTAGAAGCTACAGCTCTGTGCACAAGTTTCAGGCAGGTGTGGAAACAGTGCTGCAAAGCGAGAAGGCTTTCAAATATTTCACCGGTAATCATTTACATATCTGCCTGAGACAGACCTCTTTGCAGCAATTCGTCATTTCTATCTGGGTGCTTTATTTTTTGTCAATGATCGTAGCTTTTGATAATGACATAATTACATCTAGATTTGTCCCCAACAAAATGTGCATCCAGTCCACACTCCACACACAATCAGCAATGTTTCACTAAAGCAGCTTTCTTTAATGCATCTCAGTCCAGCTTTTCTGTGGTTTATTGTGTTTCAGCAAACACACTGTAACCAACGTCCTTGAGAATACAAAGACAAAACATTTGGAGAGAACTATATACATTTATTGAAAGAAAAATCATTACCATTTTTATTTTTATTTAAATACACAGCATGTCTTCTTGGATCAAGTCTGAAGAAGGACTGCAATATGTGAACTATGTGTCTATAAAAGTATAAAACACTATATTATGATTAAATACTGTAACTATTATTATTATTATTAATATTAATAAAAAATAAAAGTAACAACTGCAACAATATAAAATAAAGAAAGTAACATGAATAATAATAATAATAATAATAATAATTCATGTAGCTAGTGTAATTTTCCAAAATTAACCTGTAGTAGTGTTTACTTCCTGCAGGTGGCAACAGACAATCCATGAACTGACGAACTGAAACTACGCTTCCTTTTCCAGGCGTGTGTTCTAAACACCATCATATCCCCTACTCCCTAAACACTACAAAGAGCGTATCTGTACATATTAACCATTCGGCTGAATTAATTGTTTAGGTAAATATTATAATACATTATGTGCTATTAAAAGAGAGCGGAACGAACGCGAGTGCGGGTTAAAACAAAATTGTCAGAATTTCCAGAGTAGTGCACTACGTAGTGAATATTGTGTGATTTGGGACGCGAAAGCAGTTGCCTGTGTGTTTGGGTGGAAAGTGGCGTTTTGGAGATGAGTGAAGCTGAAATAAGAGAAAATCACGTTAATACAGAAAGTAACGCTAATAAAGAAGGTGATGTTCGTTCAGAGGGTCATGTTAATCCAGCCAGTGATGTTAGCACAGAGGGATTTGTAGCGTTAGATGATTTTACAGCTGCTGGAGAAGATCAGGTAAGATTCCTTACCTTTTATTATGAACAGTAATATATAGCATAATATGATGTGAAGTTTAAAATGCTTCCCAATTCACAGCTCATTTACTGGTATTGCTGCACGTATTATATTTAAAATAAATAGTCAAACTAGACTACAGTCTGCGCCAGAGCTGCTGTACAGCTAAATAATCCGTATATGTATTTAAATATATTATAATTGTCGGTATTATTCAGTCCAGTGTCAGCAGATTTAATGCTAGATAAACATACTACAACCTTTAGTTTAGTAAAATAAGCCTCGGATGAATTTTAGTTAATTTTTCTTTGTAGTAAGTTACAACTGCGACTTGACATACAGTACAGGTCTAAAATCATGTGCAACGTACAGAGCAGCTCAGAACACTTACAGAAAAAGCGGATTTCTGTTTCAGTACTTCTCTACACTACAATCAGTAAGCGTTGTGAAGCCAGCAAATCTGTATTTTATTATGATTTCTGTATTTCTTTTGCAAATCTGTATTTTTCTATGTTTTATCTTGATATTGTAAGACCTCAAAATAAGTAAATAAATAAATATTAGAAAGTGCAGTTCCTGCAGAAAATGCTAGTGTATTGTGGCGGTGTATGCCCGAGTGACATGTATCAGGGACAGTGTGTGCCAATTTTCTAGGCTGTAGGTCAAAAACCGAATGATTGTCAATGCCTTGTCAGGGGCCATTGTGCCCCGTCAGGGACCTTAGAGGACCCAATGGCATCGCATCTCAAATCAGGGTGTATCCGGGACCATGTGTGCCAAATTTTGTGGCTGTAGGTTAAAAACTGAGTGAATTATAGTCAATGCCTTGCCAGGGGCATCACATGTCACCTCAGCTAGCACTCCGGACCAAGCCTGCCGAATTTTGTTACCGTAGGTCGAAAACTGACTGAGTTACGATTCGTTAACTTTGGGCCCATTCGTTTCCTATGGAAAAATTGCTGACGCTACACACTAAAAATAATAATAATTGGAAGAACAGTACTGACGCTACACACTAATACTTTCGGATAACAATAATAGTAAGAAGAAGAATAAAAATAAGACTTTTGAATCACAGTAAGATGTCGGAAAACAACATATTGGCTTTCTCAAGCCAACCTAACTAAAGATAATAAGATCTCGGAAAATGGAAAAGAACTGTGGTATGATGTAATCTCTAATTTCCTCTTGGTAAATGTGATTAAGCATAATGCATAAATGTTTGTTGGCCAAAGAGTTAATCTATTGTTAATATAATACTGTATAATGTATAGCTATTCAAGTCACAGTTTTACTCAGTTAAAGCATTAACCCTGAACCACCGGCTCTCACACACTCATGGCATTTAAACCGATGTGTTCAGCAAACTTAGTAACATGAACTTAAGTTTTGACTGAGAAGAGAAGTGAAGACAAAAATTGAGTCCAAAGACAGTGGTGTAATAAATGCACTGTACATTCTGTGGAACTGTTTCTGTTTTAGTGTCATCACTGTTTAGAATAGGCATCCACCCAGCAACACCTGAGCAGCCCGATAGTAACCAGCTGCTGAGCTGCAGACACTCTAGCATTTTCTGCAGGAACTGCACTGTCTAGTTTATTTATTTACTTATATTGAGGGTGTACAGTATCAAGAAAAAATATAGAAAAATACAGATTCGCAGAGGAAATACAGAAAACAGAATAATAAAATACAGATTTGCAGGCTTCACAACGCTTACTGATTGTAGAGTAGAGAAGTACTGAAATAGAAATTATTTTTTTCTGTAACAGTTTTGCGAGCTACTTCTCTGTACGATGCACATGATTTTAGACCTGTATGTCAAGTCGCAGTTGTAATTTATCACACAGAAAAGGATTATTTAACTAAACTAAATGTTGTATTGTGTTCATCAGATGTCTCTCCACACTACAAGAGAACATCAAATATGACTTTATTATAGTAGCAATTTATGTATAGAAAAAATTAACTAAAATTCTACCGAGGCATATTTTACTAAACTAAAGGTTGTCGTATGTTTATCAGTCCTGTCTCTGTACACCACAACAACTACTACTGCTGGTGTTAGTTATGTAAGCGCTCCATCGCTATCGAAGCTTTACGTTTTTATCAGTGTACGCACTTTACAGATGGTCCCTTCCGGTCTCATCTCCCCATTGAGCTGTTCCTGCTATTTTGGGTAAATCAGCTCGTCGAAATGGAAAGATTGAGAATTTTGGCAAAATGTAATAATAAGATAATATCCCATATCAACCTAACTTTACCGAGTATGTGCAAGTCTCAAGTCGAACTCCTCATGCCCAATAACCATATGAAAATATATGAATAACTGTATGATTCTGATTCTGTTAAACAGCGGCAGCAGCTCTGTAGAGTCAAGAACACAAAGACCCTCAGGCATTTTATATAAATCTTTTTTGCCATACGTTGTATAGAGCGTTCTCTTTTCAAAACTACGCATTATGTTCTTATAAGAAACCTTTGTCTCGCTCAAACATGAACGCTGACGCTGGGTCGTTACGAAAAGTGCCTGAATTCATTTATCGATTCGTATATTTTTACAGCCATTTACTAGCCAGTTACTGAACGAAATTGCTCACCACTGTATTGAAATACCACGGTAAAGTTAGTTCTGTGTTCGTTTTTTCAGCTCTCTGCGATCGTCCTGTCGTGAATATGTACGTTTTTACTGGCTACCATAATCCGTTCAAAAGTTATTAGCCGAAGAAACGAATATCGACAATGAAACTAACTTTCCCGTGGTTATTGCAGTTCTAATCATGGATTAAAATAGTATTAACCCTGACAGGACTAGGCTAGAACTCAATTAAAGTCTGTTGAGGATATTAACATAATATTAAAATTATATAAAGAACTGCCACTTCACATACAGAAATCCAGTTTCTCAATACTGGCTGTTTGTGTTCTCAATAAATACACGATCGATTTGAAGCCAAATATAATATAATATAATTTAGTTTAAAAGACACAGTCACGTCCCTTTCTTTGTGGGCTTTGTAATGACGGATGAAGCTGGATGTTTTGGTGGTCATGTCGCTGATTTTTGATCCGTAACCCTTTGCGTATCGCTGCTTTCTTCTAACTAATTTCATCGACTATATTTGCTTGAACCCAAACTTCACTCTCTGTGGAATACATTTACATTTACAGCATTTACACACTGTTGGGTCCCTTATCCAGAGCGACTTACAATCAATCCAAGCAATTGTGGGTTAAGGGCCTTGCTCAAGGACCCAACAGTGGCAGGCAGCTTGGTAGAGGTGGGATTTGAACCCTGGACTGTCTGGTCCATAGTCCAGTACCTTAACCGCTAGGCTACCACAGTCCACAGCTCTAATGTTAGCCGCTTTAATGTTACAGGCTTCGTACGTTTGTCTCTGCTGGTTTCCCGCATTCTGATAGGTTGCCAGGTTGACTGAAATATCGTAAGTCGGGGACTAGAATGAGTGTGCAGCTCTCACTTTCTCTCTCTTGCTGTTCTGATAGTTGAGTTTCTCCGCTGGAGATACGCTGGTGGTTCATGAGAGGGCTAACGCAGACTGGTGGTGGGCAGAGCGGAGCGGCCGTTTCGGCTACGTTCCCTCCAGTTTCCTCCACCATGGAGCCGAGGACGTGGAGGCGGAGGACGCCTGGCAGGACGACGAGTACTTTGGCAGCTACGGCACACTGGTATGAGTCTTGGAAGTGGGTTCATTCTCTTGTTATTTTTTATTGTTTTTTGGAAAAAGGTCCTGACTTTGTCACTGCACCGCAGAGGCGCGGAGTGCGATGGGCGTTACCTTACATTACGAACGTATTTTTCAACTGTAATACCTAACTTATCAATAGCTAGTGAGTCTGCCTTTCTCCCTCCTGGTCGTCATCGCTATGCACTTTCTGTATGCGTCGTTTCAAAATAAAAGTCTCCTGCAGAGCCGGAGCAGTGGCGGTAGTAATGTATGGAGCAGAAACGCCGCACTGAAAGCGTTTTCACATAAATGATTTCTCATTTGATCAGGTTATAGAACCATGTGCTTGTTCTCCCGCAGAAGCTTCACCTGGAGATGCTCTCGGACCGGCCTCGCACCGACACCTACAGACAGGTGATTGTGAGCAACAGCGCCGCCCTACAAGGGAAAGTGGTGATGGATCTGGGCTGTGGTACCGGCATCATCAGCCTCTTCTGTGGCCGTTTGGCACGACCTGCAGCGGTAAATGGAGCGAATGCGAAGCTACAGCGGCCTTTCACTGTACACTTACTACTGGGACGGTCAGTCACTCTGTTTGTACCGAAACATGACGGGGGACCGAACAAAAGTGGATATAGTGAGCAGTTCAAAGCCTACAATTTAAAGCATTGGAAAAATGAGCGGTTTTGGTGTGAGCAAAAGCTCCGGTGCCGGTCCAGGTGATCTACTGGTGCGTTTTTGGCTGATTAATGATCCACGTTTTGTGTGGGGGTTTGTAGCATGCTGTTTAACTTCTTTTCATTTGGAAATCTAACAAAAATTTGACTAGGCTCCACAAACCTTTGCATAAGTAGGTTCATACTGTACTGTGCAAAAGTCTTAGGCCACCATTAGATTTGTTGTTTTAACATAAATTTTGGATACCTGCCGATACCAAATACCGATACCGACTCTATCTACCTTAAGTAATCGACAGTCCTGATATTTTTTGCGTATTTTTTTATATTTGTGCCTTTATTTTGGTAAAAGCAGTGTTCTGTATCCCAAATAAGATATAATAAGCTTAAAGTAATAGTATTTATTATTTGAGTTTGGAAAGTTTTAGAGTCATGAAAAAATAAACTTTGTCAAATGCACTAACAAGCAAAAATAGGGAAGCATAATCTTAATCTTAATCTTTAATTCTGGCGTGTTCTGTACGCTTCTTTGCTCAGGTGTACGCAGTGGAAGCCAGCTCTGTCGCTGAACACACACAGAAACTGGTCAGGCAGAACGGCTGTGAGGAGGTCGTGACCGTGTTCCAGTCCAGAGCTGAAGATCTGACGCTTCCGTCCAAGGTGGACGTCCTGGTCTCAGAATGGATGGGGAACTGTCTCCTGGTACGAGCCCTGAGATAACAGAGAAAGAAACGGGCTTCCAGATAAGTCTTAGTAGGAAATTTGAAAAAGCAGAAGTGTGTGCAAGTTTCCTATTTGAGCAAATGTTAATTATTCAGAGCATCCTGGAGACACTGCGGTTTCTCAGTACCTTACCTCAAATATACGTCACCTTATAAACACATCCAGCTCTTCTCACAATAACAGAAACACTCCTTGATTGACAAATTGTCAGTGTTTGGAAAATGTAATTACATACTACGAGTTATCATGGACCTTCAGAAGGCTTTAAACTTTAAAATGATTCATATTCATTACAATGAAAAGATCACTGACCAATTGCCTGACCAATCAGAGCTCGGTCGCCGGGCAGAACAGCTCATCGAGAGCTTATAGGATGAGCAACAGGCTGCCTCTAAAAACATGGATATTAAAGAAAAGATCTGGTGGGATAGAACTGAAAGGCTGGAGAATGATGGAGATAAAGCTCACAGGGACTGGATGGAAGCGTCTGATTATTTATCTAAGTGTCTGTTCATGATCCCAAAAACACAAACTAGAGCTTCCTGCACTCATCTGCACTCCTGTTTTTGTTTTTGTAAGGTGACAATGTGAAAAAGACACGGAGAAATCTCCCAAATTAAGAGAAGGGAAATTAAAGAAAGCAGAAGCAGGGAGTTTTCAGAGGGTTTAGACAAAAAAATGTAAAAAAAAAAAAAAAAAAGGTCTCCCTACATTAAAAATCGCATCGTTTTTTTCAACGTACTCTGTGTGAATAGGCCTCAAGTCTGTTTGCTTACTAATTAAACTACAAATTATTTTGTTTCATGCTGAGTAGCACTAATTAACTAAATTACACTGAACAAGAAAATAACACAAACTCATAAGAATGGTATAGTCATTACTTAAACCCATTAGGATGAACAACCAAAGAGTTCTTGCTAATATCATTATGTCCGTGTCATGAGTGTTGTTATCAATATTGAGACTAAATAGCGCCAGATAAGCTCTAGATAGGGGCGTCTGCTAAATGACTAAAATACAAATACAAGAGGAAGTACGTTTTGCTTCTTAAATAGTAAAAAGCTGTTTAAAACCAGGTACAGAAACCAACAGGATCGAGGTTGTTGGTTCTTAGCTTTGCCTTATGGTTTGAATTTTCAAGAATGCACTGACATTTCAGTTTTGACTCTGTGCAGGGAGTTATATTTATATATTTTCTGGCAAACTAAAATAAATGCACATTTCCCCACCTAAAACCCTTAGGGCTGCACTCTAGTTGTAGTCTAATGTAATCTCGCTTCTTCGTCCGGTGTTCAGTTCGAGTTCATGGTGGAGTCGGTGCTGCGTGTTCGGGACCGCTGGCTGAAGGACGGAGGGATGATGTGGCCGTCCTCCGCCTCTCTGAGCCTGGTACCATGTCAAGCCCACGCTGACTACAGCCAGAAACTGGAATTCTGGGAAAATCTCTACGACCTGGACTTCAGCTGCCTGCAGTAAGGAGAGACCGGTCGCTCTGCGTATGCACACCGGGGCTTAGGGGTTAGAGGGGGTTTAGAGGATTATACCAACCGAAGATTGTCCTTCAGACACCAAATTCTGATGCTGGGGGGACAAGAATTGAACGGTGCAGCACAGAAATCAGCCATAAGCATCAAACATGGTTTAAATCTGGCAACCTGTCTAGTAATTCATTTGGGGGACAGTGTGTGATCACCCGCATGTATTTAGTTCATACATATGAGTACAAAAGACTAGAACTGCCCTGAATCCACATGCAATTCATGCCAAAGTCAAACATAACCCGGGTCACATGCCATGTTTTGTTCCGTTTCTAACAGAAAGAAGTTGCCTTAAATACCCCATCATGTCCGATCACGTATCAGTGGTCCAGTAAGGTTATTATCCTTGTTATTAAGGTAATTAATGTGATTATAAGCTGAGCTAGAAAGTGCTGGGTCTGCGCATAGCAGCAGCGTGAGAACTTTGCACGGATCACGAGACGGACATGGATTAGTTATTTTTCTGAGAGTTAGTTTCTACTTCTGCTTGTTGTGGAGAACCGCTTTGAAAAACGCAGTTCTTCATATTCAGTATTTTACTGCTCTCTTATACTCTATAATTTTATATTGTGATTGGATTGGATTCTGTTTAATCATAATCTGTATTATTATTATTTTTAATTATAATATTTTGTTTTTCCCCCTACAGTAATGCATTGCTTTCTTTCTTTGTTTTTTCTGTCATTCTTCTTTTCTATTTATCATTTGTCAGTCAAAGCCAGCTTTATTTCTATAGCTCTTTTTGTAGTGGAGTAAACGAAACGTGCTGTGTGTTCGTTACTTCAGACCTGTTGCTCGGGAGGAGTTTTTCTCCAAGCCGAAGTTTAGCCACCAGCTGGAACCTGACGACTGTCTCTCCACGCCCTGTGATGTCATCACTCTGGACATGCACACCGTGCGCGTATCAGATCTGGAGGTGAGAACAGAAAACCTGTGCAGAAACTTACATCTGAGAGGTCTGAATATGTGATTTGTAATTAAAACGTTATATTACAGCTGAGACATGCAAAATAGAAGCATTTTCACTGTGTGTGTGTGTGTGTGTGTGTGTGTGTGTGTGTGTGTGTGTGTGTGTGTGTGTGTGTGCGTGTGTGTGCGTGTGTGTGTGTGTAGAAGCTGAAAGGAGAGTTCATGTTCAGGATGGAGAGCTCAGGAACGCTGCATGCTTTCTCGGCCTGGTTCACCACGTTCTTCCACAGCTTAGAGGAAGGCGGATCGACGCTGGAGCTCCACACCGGGCCCCACGCTGAGTTCGTTATGCTCTCAGTCATGCTCTAATATCAAATACAGATGCAGAAATATTGTAATATCAGTGTCATGTAACCAGGCCTCACCACGTACGAGTTATTAGCAGGAAAAAAACGGATGTGATGTTTAACGTAGTGGGACCTTCACACCAAGTGCTCTGTGTTTTAAACCCTCTGAAAACTGCCTGCTTCTGCCTTCCTTTAATTTCCCTTCTTTTAATTGTTGGAGATTTCTCCATGTCTTTTTCACATTGTCACCTTACAAAAACAAAGACCCGAGCTGAGATGAGTGCAGGAAGCTCTAGTTTGTGTTTTTGGGATCATGAACAGATCAGAATGCACTTAGATAAATAATCAGACGCTTCCATCCAGTCCCTGTGAGCTTTATCTCCATCATTCTCCAGCCTTTCAGTTCTATTCCACCAGATCTGTTCTTTAATATCCATGTTTTTAGAGGCAGCCTGTTGCTCGTCCTATAAGCTCCTGATGAGCTGTTCTGCCCGGCGACCGAGCTCTGATTGGTCAGTCTGATTTTAATGCAGAAATTAGAACAGGCTCCGATTAAACATTTTATGAAGCGTCACAGTCCGTCAGTTTCGGAGTCGGTGTGAAGGAGATGTGTTCTTTTTCTTTTTTGCTATTCTCTTTATTTCTTTCTTCTTTATTTCTTTCGTTCGTTCGTTCTCCACCAGAGTGTTGCCTGTCCTATAAGCTCTAGTGCTCTGCTCTGATTGGCCAGCCTGATTTTAATGCACAAATGAGAGCAGACCAGTCCATCGGTTTGGGGCTCGGTCTGAAGGGCGGGGTTAATATACGCGTGTTCTTGTTCAAAACTTGACGTGTGTTTCTTTCGTCCGTAAAAATCAGACTCCGTCCTGCTCTGCCTGTAGGCCGACTCACTGGAAACAGACTCTGTTCATGCTGGACGAGCCAATCAGAGTCGAGGAGGGAGACTGCGTGGGCGGGTCCATCGTCCTGCGCAGAAATCCTGTTTGGAGACGGCACATGCTGATCATCATCGAGTGGAGAATAAAGAGGAGAAATGAGACGGCCTTCTCCGAGGTAACACACACACACACACACACACACACACACACACACACAGCAGAAGTGAGTCGTTTGAGCTTTGAGCTGTTGAGTGGAGGTAGAACATCCTGAAAGGCTTTTAGCACTCATTACATCCTGAGACCTCACAAAGACAGAACAATGGACTTTTAGGTTTGTTTTCATGGTGCATCAAAATGATCCAAAGTCTGCTGTACAGGTTAATGTGTGCTTGTTATGTCCATTGTCATGTATTTTAATTTTGGGTTGGGTATCAAAACTCAAAGGAAATTTGATCTGTTATAAAGGACGTTACACCTCCAACAAATCAAACCATTTAGTACCAGCACGATACTGAGCTTCAGCAGTGTACCGGGTTCGAACGACTGCACTCTCCTAATTCCAGTACCGCCTTAGAGGGAGGGAGAGTCTAAAACACTTAACGTGAACAAAGCTTCACAAAAAGTAAACCAAACGTCTCTCCGTTCCTACTGATCATACGCTTTAGTTATTTTGGTTTAAATGGGAAGAAAAAAGCTTGATGTAAAAATGATTCCGTTCCTTTTGGATCACAGGTTGATCATTTCAGCAGTAGAGCTTATGATTACTATTTATGATCAGTAATGACTGAGAGAACTTTGGTTTTCCTAGGTCATTGTTTTAGTACATTAAGCCACGTTAAGCTTTTTACTTCTAATGGGTTTAAATGGGAAGAAAAAGGCTTAATGTAGAATGATTACTTTTGAAGTAGCAATATTATAAAAAAATGAAGATATTCTAAACAAGTGGCATATTTTTTCACCTTTATGGAATCAATAAAATGCAAACGATGCCCAACCCTGCGGATGCTGTGTAGACGGTAGCGTTGTACCCGCGATTTCAGTGGCATCTCTGACACTTTGTGAAAATACCCTGTATATTTCCATTATAGTAGACCATGTGACTATGGTAATGCCCGGTCCTTAAACGGCGCTTACCTGAGTTTAAGTTTGTTCCCAGCATTGGCTTATGTTTTGTTTTAGTTGTGTTTTTTTTTAGAAAATCTACATGTAATCACATTTAATTTAAATGTGGTGTGTGTGTATAACCAGGTGAAGTCGAAGCGTTTCCCTATGTGGAGGTGACCTTCATCTGGTCTCTCAGCACCGCTCAGGATTCAACTTTTAAAGAACCGGACGAGCACATCTGATTCTGTCAGTAACTGATGACGTTCCATTAGTGGCACAAATGTTTTGTACGGTATCAGTTGTCGTGCAGATTTATTGTGTATGTACCATGTGGTTGGTGTTTGGTATCGTAGATGTGTGTGTTTGTGTGATACGGGAGTACAAAGAAACCCCAGCATTTACTAGTAACTATTATCAGAGCAGCTCACAGCTGATACACTACACAGTCCAAGCAGTTATGGGTTAATGGTCTTACTCAAGGTCCCCTGGTCTGGTGACGTGACGACCATAGACTCAACATAAAAAAAAGTTACATTTTTAACCCGAGATATTTCATGAAAGGCTGAGTCTCTGAGTAAAGATGATCAGAGGATCTCCAGTTTATCAACAAACGTGTAAGGAAATGATTGAAATGTTTAGAAACAATGTTCCCCAAAGAAATATTGGAAGGGATTTATATATTTCTGTCTCTACAGAGCATAATATCATTAAACCATTCAAGGTATCTGGAGGAATTTCCTAAAAAGCCTAAATGGCAGAGGGGTGATCTCCGCTCCCTCAGACGGCACTGCATCAAGAACCGTCATTCATCAATAGCTGATAGAACCACATGGACAAGGGATTCCTTTATCAAACCTTTACCAAGCTCTACAATACAGAGTTACATTCATAAATACCACTTAAAACGTTACTGTGCAACAAAGAAGCTTTATGTTATAACCATGTCCAGAAGGGGCGTCGGCTTCTCTGGGCTCGGAGGCATCTGGGATGGACCATCACACAATGGGGACGGGGATTGTGCTCAGACCCATCAGTATCACAGATCTTTTTTGGAATCAAAGATGAAACAAGAGGAAAAGGATCGTTATGAGGAACAAGTCCAAAAGCCAGGCTCTGTCATGGTATGGGCTCGGCCTTCAAGACGACATCTTTATCAGGGACATCCATTCGTTTATCAACAGGACAGATCAGAAAAAGTTAGGATTGAATATATTAATCCCTTCCAGTCTTTTTTTGAGGAACGTTTTTAAACATGTCAATTTTCTGACACGTCTGTTGATAAACTGGAGATCCTCTGATCATCTTTAATCCTCAAAGCCTTTCATTTATGCTGCTTTTGTACCAAATCATCATTGTAATAAGCTGTTTGATATCACAACATTATTTAGTTGTTGTTATTTGTTTACCTCACTACTAACCCTAAATTGTCAACATCCCATATTTTTCTGGAATGTGTTGCAGGCCTGAAATGCAGGAATGGATGTTTATTAACAAATGAAATATTTCGGGTTCATACTGTCTGCAACATAAAACTCAAAGTAAATGTAAAGAACACTGCATCTATTTTTTAATCTGCATTTTGCATACCATCCCATCTTTTTCTGATTTGGGGTTATACACTAATACCTACACTATAATTTGAATGTCTGTGTGTCATAGTGATTGGAATAGTGGGTAAGGGTATTAAAAACTACTGCTAAACAAGTCTAAATACTTAACAGCATTATAGCATGTTTGCGTTCCCTTTTTTGACACCAAAGAATATTCAGGCTTTGAAAAACACTACTTGGCTGTAAGAGTCGACTCTATACAAGTGGTGCTTGAAAGTCATCTGTGAAGAGTCAGGAGGCACAAAGGAACTTCTAAGCAACTAAAGGTCTCTCACAATGCCTAATATGAATGTTTGAGTCTACCATCAAGAGAACACTGAACAACAATGGTGTGCATGGCAGGGTGGAAAGAGAAAGCCACTGCATTCCAGCATAAGAACCTTACATCATCTGTGAAACTTGGTGTTGGTAGTATCATGGTTTGCTGTTTTGCTGCATCTGATCCAGGACGGCTCGCCATCACTGATGGACAATGAATTCTGAATTATTGCAGCAAATCCTATAGGACAACATCAGGACTGAACTGAATCTCAGGAGAAGGTGGATCATGCAGCAAGAGAACGACCCTAAGCACACAAGCCGTTCTACCAAAGAGCGATTACAGAAAGAAAAGAATTGTTGTGTAGTAGTTTATATCAATAGAGAGTGTTGTATTCATAATAAATGTTCTAAAACCTGATTGGCTGAGAGGTCATAAAACAGTCCATTAGTGCACACACACCTGTGACGCCTCACACCTGAGTTCTGTATTAATGCTGTAGGCTTTCAGTCCCGGTTTCAGCAGCTTGTTTGCTTCATACAGGTCTGAACAGGTAAGGACGGTGTTACATTACAGAGGAGTTATTCATTATAAATATCGTTAATAAATTCATTTATTAAACACTGATGTACTGTAGAAGTATGCACCGTTTATGCAGCCGATCAACGCCTGTTCGCTTTAACGTCCGAGGTCTTAAGACCTATAGCATATCTCTTGTATACATCTGAAGGACAGAAAAGGATTGTAGTAGGCGACACCTGCTGAAAGAAAATGGAATTGCAGTCTTGACAGAAAACAACATGGTAAGGTTCCTGCTTTCGTTTTCCTTTTCGGTATTTCAAATTTTATAGAAGATGTATAGACACATCACTAATATTTTCCTATGTTTTTTAATTAATATCCTTGTTTTAAAAATAAAGCCGTATGTGCATCTAAGCTACTATATGAGTTATGGGCAATGTCCATTTTGGTCAGCATCCAGTTAAATGGTGCATGCCTGTATTTCTTTTATTTTATAAAGGCAGCAAGTGTGTTCAATGATTTTATCATGCCGTCTGACGACTCCACTGCATGACATGTCGTGTAAAACCATTCTTACCGGTGACACTTCAGCAGCAAAACACATGAGGGAGTGTGTTATCGCGAATTAGTGTTCTGTTACTTTTATACAACTGTTTCTTTACAACAAAATAAATCAAAGAAGCCCCGAATGTCATACCAAATAATACTGACAATATATTCTGCCAAAAATAGGTCCACAACACGAGTTGTTGCTAAGCAACGGTAACAATTGGCTATCCTGGTCTAACGCAGTACGCTACAAAAGATTTATATAACATTACCAAGTAACGTCAGATTGAAATACAAAGTGCAAACAAGCAAAGATTAAAGAAAAAAAAACCCATTACAAATAAACATTAAGAATTAAATGCTAGAATTTAGTTATTTATTAGAGTTACTGCATTATGAAGACTGTTATATCTTTGTGTGCTTAAAGCTGTCCTTAGTTGGCAACGCGTCAGCCGAGTGAGAAAGCGAAGTGAGAAACGCTTCAGAAGGAATCAGATTGGAAAGTGGGAACTGAGTGCTGTGTAAAATCGCTGCCCCACACGGCCTCTCGAGGCGTACTGCCTTAGCTAGCCGGACTTCACTTTCGATTTGCCATAATCAAACCCGAGCAAACAGAGAAGTGTTATGAAGTAACTACAGCCACAAAACAACAAACACCGACTACATGTCGGGGTAAAAACCAAGACCATCTCATTTCACTCTCACTTATCTTTATCAGGGTCTTGAAGGAGGATCTGGCCACCACCTGGGATTCGAACCCTGGCCCCTGGCCCTAATTTGGGAGGAACTACACCCCGAGTACTACATTAGTTCCAGGACTTTTTCTGGTTTGCATTTGCACCACTGAACGCTGCGTGATGCTGAAGTGACGTAAGCGAAGTGTTCTACCTCCTCCTTTGCATATAGGCTCAGTAAAGCCTGGACTGCACTGTCGGTCCATTTCTGTGCTTTTGTCCATTTTAATTCCTAAAGAGAGACAGATATTAGTCATGACATTCTAAGAAAAATCTTAGAATTATGGGTATTTCCCTCTCAAACTTATGAGCAGATCATAGTAAAGATAGAGCTCCTGAGGAGAGAAACTGTTAGGAGTAGAGAGGAGGACTTTAGGAGGCTTAGGAGAAAAGCAGAAGAAACGTTCTCTTCTTACAGATTTCATCACTAAAACTCTTAGCAATAAGATTCTTTATGTTGTTTCTATGCTACCGGTGTACAAGTACATTTAAAAATGGCGGCTGAGCTCCACACAGTCGCGGCACTCTTAGGTCACTCAGGGTTCCTATGCGGTAAGAAAAGTCCCTACGATGAAGGTGGAGTTAAAAAATCCAGATACATGGTTCTTGTTAAACTCGTTTCGTTAAAGGCACGGTTACCGAAGACAGCCCCTATATGACTCGTTTTGATTATTTTTCCTATGTAAAACCACAACAACTCACCAAAATAGTGTAACTGAACTTAAGTGCAAGCACATAAACAACAGACAACAACATATTCACTTGCAACAAGAAGTTATGAAAATAAATACATCATTTACAAAAACCATCCCATCCAGGAAAAGCGGAGAGCCAGGCGAGGCAATAAATAGACAGACAATAAAACACAAAAGAAAGTCACGTTGCGTCCTCCGTTTTGCTCGTGGCTCTGGCTTTGGAGCGCGTGCTGACCTCGGATAAGTAGCGACACGCAGCTGACGTTGCGATGTGCGGGCGAAACGGTGGATCGCTCGAGCTGCTCTTTTTCTTTTCCACCACCTCTTTGTCATCGTCCTCCTCATCCTCGAATTGAAACTCAAACTCCTGCTGCAGTTCTTCGGCTTTGCAGGTGGATTCATAGCTCAGGTGCATCTCGCAGTGCCTCTCGAATTCGGCCATGTCGGTGAAAAGCTGGTTGCAGACCTTGCAGTGAAAGGCGAACGCTGCCCCGAGCTCCTCGGGCGACGCCAAGGCGCCGGAGCAGACGCCGCATCGGTGCGCGGGCGTTTCATCTGGTCTGTGGATTTTCTCGTGCTGCCTGAGCACCGAGACGGTTTTGAAGGTCTTGTCGCAGGAGGCGCAGGCGTGCCGTCCCTCGCCGGCCTCCAGGGCCTGGTGGGAGAGCAGGTTCGCGGCGGTGCGAAAGGACTCGCCGCAGTTCTCGCACTTGTACGGCTTCTCGCCGGTGTGCTGGCGGACGTGCACGATCAGGCCCGACTTCTGCGTGAAGGACTTGCTGCAGGCGCCGCACTTGAACGGCTTCTCGCCCGTGTGCAAGCGACGGTGGGTTTCGAGGTGGGACCCGCGCCCGAAGCACCGGCCACAGTCCGGGCACTTGAAGGGCTTCTCGCTGACGTGGACGGCCATGTGACGCGCCAGCTGAGCCGCGCGCCTGAACGACTTGCCGCACGCGTGCTTCCTGCACTTGTACCTCGCACGCTGGACCTTCCTGGGGCCAGACGGCGTGCAGACGTGCAGCGCCAGATGGGAGGACGTCAGGAAGGTCTTGGCGCATGTCGCGCACCGGAACGGCCTGTCACTTTCTTTGCGCGTGACGGATTCGGACTGATTCGTCTGCGTGTCTGGTCGCATCGAGAGCGCCCTCGTGTCCTCTTCTTTAAAGCCGTTGTAGGTGTGGCAGGTGATGCCGCACGAGGTTTCTGCTGCCATGTTTCCCAGCGGCACCCTAATAAATAAGGGTCAGTCCATCTGTGTCTAGTTTATCTGCAATAAATTAGAGTTAAAACATGATACACGTGAAGAAGAGGCACAAACATCATCCTGGATTGATTTGTCTCTTCAGCTCATCCTCTTTAACCCTGTATCTCCTGTTTGGATTAAATGCTTACAGCATGCATTCTGTTCTGTAAGCACTGTGCCCCCCTCTCGCACTAAATGCATGTTCTGTAAGTCTTCATGCTCCACAGAAATCCGTTCGGCTGCAGAACAGCGCGCGTTTCACCTCTGCAGCTTTAACAGACCTCCATACTGCACCGGCGCTCGCGCTATAGGCCGTGTCCCAAATCACACCGCATTCCTTCCATAACGAGTCCACTCCCGACGCACACGCAAAAAGGGACTGACGGGGTTCCTCTTCTTCCCTGTGAGCACTCTGGACCCCAAACCGGACACCATACCGCCACCTGCTGGACTTACGCACACGCAGAAGAAACCGAAAGTAATATGAGATTTAAAAAACATTAAAAATCGCAAAACAAAACTGTACAACAGTAGTAATTAATCTGAAATCAATAATAATAACATCTCAGGCTTGCCTTTTGATCCTTACCGTTATGAGGTTTTGGCATTTTCTTCCCATTTTTCCTCACATCTCTAACCCGAACCTAACCCTAGGTGTGAGTGAGTGTGTCCAGCAATATGCCTATTGTTCAAATCTTTATGTATTTTGCATGTATTTGACTAATTTTCCCTTCTTGTCCTGGTCAGGACTAGTGCCTCTCACTGAAAGCACAGTGCGCTGATGTACCCTGAAACAGGACGCCAGTTCATCACAGATTCGTATTTATTTGATTTCTTTTTTTATTATTATTATTAAATAAGACTCATTTTGGTCTAGACTTCATTGTGTAGAACAAGAAAATACTTAAAAACTTTGACTTTTATTTCACTGCAGACAGCATGAACCCAATATATTTTATGTTTTGTCTGGTCAACTTTATTTCATCCGTTAATAAACATCCATTCCTGCATTTCAAGCCTGCAACACATTCCAAACAAAGTTGGGACAATTTAGGGATATTAATGAGGTTAAAAAAAACCAAACAAATAATGATGTGATGTCAACAGATGATTATAATCATGATTTAGCATCCAGGGAAGGCTGAGTCTGGAGCAAAGATGATCAGAGGATCTCCAGTTTACCAACAAATGTGTGAGAAAATGATTAAAATGTTTAAAAACAATGTTCCTGAAAGAAAGATGAAGGGATTTATATATTTCTCCCTGTACAGTGCATAATATCATTAAACGATTCAAGGAATTTCAGTTGGTAAAGGGCAAGGGCACAAACCTAAACTGAAGACCCATAGGTACAGTATCATTGGGGTAGAATTTAATTGCTGGCAGGACATTTGTCACATTTCAAGCTTGGTGAGGGTGAGCGGAGAGGTTAGCAGCTTTTTGGGGTAAAGTGAATGGAGGGAAATCCGTCCTGCCATCACAGGTGACGAGAGATGAGTTTGGCGAGATAACGAGGTTAGAGTGTATGTATAAGTAAAAATGAATAATAAATACTCAGATAACAGGTAGCTCTATGCTGATTATTTTTTATCGGAAAATCCTTACCTCATTCCTGCATCTTCAAATCCCTCCATACATTTAGTGATGTACTAAAAGAGTAAAGTCCCCTCTGCTGTCTCATGAGGATATTCTTTGCTAATCTTAAAATGAATTGTTAATTTTCATACCCACTTAATTCAGTTCAGGGCCAGAGGGAGCCGGGGCCTAACCGGCAGCATAGGGTGGAAGGTGGCAACCAACACTAAGGTACTATGCACACACTCTCTTACACTTCAGAGACATCAGTTGACCTAATGTATGTCTGGAATGTGGAAGGAAACCGGAGTACCTGGAGGAAACCCACAAAGGCATGGTGATAACTTGAGTAAAGGCCAGGAATCAAACCGGGGATCTCTGGAGCTGTGAGGCGGCAGTGCTAACTACTAAACCACCATGCTGCCCCGGGGGAACAGAGCAGCACTTTCCATTCAAACTGTTATGCTGATCATGTGATTTGTAACGAAAAACATTGTATTAAAATGCAGAAAATGCAACATCGAAGAATTTTCACTGGTGACCTCATACTTTTGGCGCTCAGTGTATTTGTTTTACATAAATACTGACCTGACCCAAAAACATTCCTACAGTGGTTTCCACAAAGCAGAAATGAAACTTATTTTAGGTCAAGAGCTCTTCCTATGACTCAACACCCTTTGAGCAAGCTGGTCATAATGTACTAACCTGCAGTTAATGTAAAAGCTTGTTTTGTAGATGGTGATTTTCTAGATGAAAATAGCACACAATCCTTATTACATCCAGTCACATTGGTTATTTCACGATGGGGAAAACTGATTGCCAGGTAGGGGCTGGTGGACACATGGGTTTAGTCATGAATAAACTCATTCTTAGATATGTTTTATCGTTTACGATTGTAAGGTTCATCGGCTAATAGTGCTAATTTAATGCGTGTGAAACCTTCAAATCAGACAATTTCTCTCCTAAATCATGTATACATCACAATCACACAAATAACACATCGCATACACGAATTAGAAGGCAAAATAAATGGGTTAAGAAACAAAGAAACAAAATCTGGATACTGCCAGTACGCGATGTACTGAATCGTTTTAAGAATCGTTTAGAGGAATCGACACTTTAAAGCTAAAGCCAGTACACAGTAGGAAGTCATTTAAGAAGATTCGGTTCATTCTTCGCGCAATGTTATAACCTAATGACGATATAAATCGTATAGGCCTACTGTAAAGCAGTCCTGGCACAGGCTTTAAATGTTCACTCCTTGCGTGGGAGGATTCCGACAACCAATCCACAAACCCTACGTAAACGCCATTTCTATTTAACTAGGATGTATATATGTTAAACAATAGCATTTCTATGTTGAATGTTTATGGTGCATAGCAACGTTCAAAGACAGGCTGGTGAAAGAAAACATCCGCATACTTTTAAGATTCTTAATTCTCTAGAAATAACTCGAAGCTGCGTAAAACAGGCGTTGTGTCACCCCTGACTGATCCACTTATAAAGCACTGCATTTACAGAGAAAAGAATCTGATCCGTAATAAGCAATTCTGCGTGAGGCTCAAGTTTCGTTTTCGCCTTGTGTTGAGTAACGGAGCCAGTCTGGAAAACGAAACTCTTCATCCCTTTATAACCGTGCCAGTCCCATTCAGAGCCATTTCTCACTTGTGCATGCTACAGATAAGTCGCTTGCCTTCATCACCATCATCACCATGTTCATCGATCATGACTTCTAATAACAGGTCAGTAAATCATCCATCCATCCAGGTTTATTGTCCTATAAGCTGTTCTGCATCTGAATCAGGATCAGTTTATTATTGCAATTTATTCCATATTCAATAAACTAGTATTTATAATTAGGTACATGACAAAGAAACAGAAATAGTGTGGATAGTTTGGATTTTAATCTTGAAATTTCACTTACTATAATCAGCTGACATACAGATCTTTAAAAACTAACCTTTATAAAATCATATATTTTTCTAATTTACATGTCCTATAGAATAAGTATGAAGTTTTACCATATTCTACACAGTGTGCCTTAGGCTGGTCATGTAAGCTTTTTCATTAGGAGATCCTGACTTAATGCAGCATAGTAAAGAAAATGCAAACTCATAAATACCTGAATCTAATCCAGGAAGTATGGCAATATCCTGTTAGATCCTCTGTGTGTGTGTGTGTGTGTGTGTGTGTGTGTGTGTGTGTGTGTGTGTGTGTGTGTGTGTGTGTGTGGTCATGTGTATATTACATTACCACAAGTTGTTGGAAAGCTTTCCGGTGTGTTTTGGGTCATTATGTTTTGTATAAAATGCTGTATTTAATTGAGAAAAAATGCTGAATTAAAATATTTTCATTAGAGCGCTCAGACTTTTGGGTCCCACTGTATAATAAAATAAAATGAAGATGTATCCTATAACCAGTCCACAAATCCAAAACTTAAGAGAATAAATTCAAACCAAAAGGGAACAAAAAGGTTTTACCATGATCCTCTAGGGTCAAACATTGGTGTAATGCTGAGGCACCCCCGGTGCAGGAGCAGATAGAACCCCCACCCTGAGGGGCTCTCTCTGCTCCTGTGACACGACCAAAAATATCAGGACACGCCTAAATGTGCTTCAATAAAACATCTCATATACTGCATACAGTGGGGCAAAAAGTATTTAGTCAGCCACTGATTGTGCAAGTTCTCCTACTTACAAAGATGAGAGAGGTCTGTAATTTTCATCATAGCTACACTTCAACTATGAGAGACACAATGAGAAAAAAAATCCAGGAAATCGCATTGTATCATTTTTAAAGAATTTAACTGTAAATCTGTGTGGAAAATAAGTATTTGGTCACCCACAAACAAGCAAGATTTCTGGCTCTCACAGACCTGTAACTTCTTCTTTAAGAAGCTCTTCTGTCCTCCACTCGTTACCTGCATTAATGGCACCTGTTTGACCTTGTTATCTGTATAAAAGACACCTGTCCACAGCCTCAAACAGTCAGACTCCAAACTCAACCATGGCCAAGACCAAAGAGCTGTCGAAGGACACCAGGAAGAAAATTGTAGACCTGCAGCAGGCTGGGAAGAGTGAATCTACAATAGGCAAGCAGGTTGGTGTGAATAAATCAACTGTAGGAGCAATTGTAAGAAAATGGGAGACATACAAGACCATTGATAATCTCCCTTGATCTGGGGCTCCATGCAAGATCTCATCCCGTGGCATCAAAATGATCATGAGAACAGTGAGCAAAAATCCCAGGAATACACGGAGGGGCCTGATGAATGACCTGCAGAGGGCATTGGGATAATATCATGTGGTCAGATGAAACCAAAATAGAACTTTTTGGTAAAAACCCAACTCGCCATGTTTGGAGGAAGAAGAATGCTGAGTTGCATCCCAAGAACACGATACTTACGGTGAAGCATGGGGGTGGAAACATCATGCTTTGGGGCTGTTTTTCTGCAAAGGGGACAGGATGACAATTGCTCCCACAGTTGATTTATTCACACCAACCTGCTTGCCTATTGTAGATTCACTCTTCCCAGCCTGGTGCAGCCCTCCAGTTTTTGTTCTGGGGTCCTTCGAACAGCTCTTTGGTCTTGAACTCTTTGTTGGACTCTTGGACTCTTTGAGGCTGTGAACAGGTGTCTTTTATACAGATATTGAGGTCAAACAGGTGCCATTAATACAGGTAACGAGTGGAAGACAGAAGAGCTTCTTAAAGAAGAAGTTACAGGTCTGTGAGAGCCAGAAGTCTTGCTTGTTTGTGGGTGACCAAATACTTATTTTCCACCATGATTTACGATTAAATTCTTTAAAAATCCTACAATGTGATTTCCTGGATTTCTTTTCTCATTTTGTTTCTCATAGTTGAAGTGTAGCTATGATGAAAATTACAGACCTCTCTCATCTTTCTAAGTAGGAGAACTTGCACAATCAGTGCTTTACTAAATATTTTTTGCCCCACTGTATAATGTGATATTATTCTTACTAAACCAAAAATACACAGATCTGTTAATGGTGTTCATGTGTGTCCACAGGAAGAAGTAGAAATGCAGCAATGAGTTCTCCACGGAACCAAAATAAAAAAGTAAAAAAGTGAGTATCCATCCTTATCCATCTAACTGTCTGATTTCTTTTGCCTGGAAAAAGTCCAAGTCTTCATTCTAAGGCTCTTTCCTTTCATCATAAAGAGCTCTTTTTAGTTTCGTTTTCCTCTTCACACACTGCTGCCTGATGCAAACCAGCTAGGATTCATTTGAACCATATTCAAAACAAAGGGGTGTCATGACGTATACTATAGCCTATAGACAAAAGTTTGTGGACACCCCATCTAATTACTGAGCTCTACTATTTCACCTGTAACACATTCATAATATAAAGTGTACATTTCTGGATTCTTTCTGCCCTTCTGTTCTTAAAGTCCACAGAGAATTGGTTTGCCTTTGACTTGAGAATTGAGAACTCGGCTGGCTTGCACAGAACCTTGGCCTCGACTCTATCAGACACTTTGAAAATGCTCTGGAAGGCCAAAAGGGCCAGGGCTTAATGTCTAACATCAGAAGCCGGTCTCACAGTCATGTTCCAAAATCTATGAGTAATCAATCTTAGAAGAACAAAGGCTGTTGTGGCAGCAAATGTGGGAGCAAATTCCATAATAATACCCATGTTTTGGATATATTTTTCAAGTGTCCACAAACTTTTTAGAAAAAGTTTTCTTAGTTCTTGTCGTTTGCTTGATACTTCATGGTGCAGATCTCTGCTGTGTTTATTGTGTTTTTCTTTATTTTTACATCTACAGTACTGTATTCGTAGTGCAAATAAATCTCCATGGGTCCTAAAATGGTTAATAATGACAGCCAACCAAAAGGAAAACTGACTTTCAGGCTGAACATTTAGCATTAGCAGCTAGCACCCTGAGTTCACCAGTAGAGTAAGTGTTTTTGTTTTACTTTACACTTTCAATCCATTACTTAGTAAATGACATGAGGTTTTTCAACATTGTCTTATAAAATAAGCTTTTTGTTAATGTAAGTGTTTTAAACATTAGCTTACTTATCATTACTTATCATTACTTATCATAATATCCTTTTATTTACTATAGACGCTCTACCAAACACTCGTTAAGCTCATCATCCGTCCATGTAACTTAGGATGGATTTGTTGAACATATCCCCATCATAAATCAGGGAGCACCTGTACAATACAGCTCAATTAATACATATAATGCCTCATACAGGGGGATTTTCTGGGGGTCTGGAACCCATTCATTCAGTTTACATTATTCCTTATTGGAAACATTTGCCCGGTACTTGTCATTTTCGGTTCTTGACGAGCATTCTGGAACGAATTAACAACAAGAACTGAGGTACCACTGTATTTATTAAGTGAAATATGGTAATTGGAGTCCAGTACAGTACTGTGTTATTATATTAATGTTGAACGGACAGTCCGAAGTCAAACTGCCAGACTCAGAAGCAAGCTCCAAACCGTAAGTCAAGATACAGACCACGACCAAAACCAAAAACACAGAGGGTTAATCAGAGAAACCCAAAGGGCAGGGCAAAAGGGCAAAACCAGTAATCACAAGAACAGCCAGAACAGGAGAAAGATGAACACAAGAAAATGCTTGGTATGGACTCACAACAAGCCTGACAAACAAAGCACAGGTGAATGAAATCAGGACTCCGCTGAGACGCTTCTACAAAATGAAGTGATGGCTTGATGGTCTGTGACCTGCTGGTCAGGTGGATTATGGGAAGTTGAGTCCAGAGAGTCAGTCTGAACAGGGAATGAGTCTGTACGATGTCTTTGCTGTTTTGAGTCGGAGCCACAACATCCAGACAGATTATTTCCTAGTACAGGTACTCCCCATTATACAATGGCTCTACTTACGATATTTCGCCTTTACGATGGGAGTCCGATAATAAACATAAAGACACATGCAGCAGAAACTATACTCTGAATTTTGAATTACGAATTTTCTCGGGCAAGTAATAACAGTACAGTACTCCCGCACATTCAGGGCTGAAATTGAAGTAAACACTTGGGCCAACATATTTATTCACTCTCCAGGCTTCTAATTTGATCATCTAGGTTCTATTTGGGAAGATTAAATACAGAAAACTGTCGAAAGCAAAAACTACCATTTCATTTTTGGTTTGTATAATGTGGTGTGTGGGTGCTGGTGATTGAAAAATTATTCATGCTGTACATTTTATTTTTCACCAGGGACTTGTAAAGCTAAACCAAAATTTGGAACAGATACAACAAAGTATTCAAGAGTTACACAGTTTTTTTTAGCATTGTCAGTATTGACAATTAGGATTTATGTATTCTGCTGATAAAATGTCCTGAAACAGCACTGGTTTGTGATTTTAATGAGTAAATTCTACACTGTAAATAAGTAATTCCTTAATCATTTATAAGCACTGTGTTGTTCATTTTTCTAAATGAGAAGGTAACACAACCTCAGAGAAACCAAACGTATATGACACGTTTCTCAAAAAATGCTATATTACTGCAAGAGTTATGTCCCCTGTATGAAGAGTCAGGACATATTTGACTTGTTAGTGCTTCCTTCAAAATGGAAAACAAATAAAAATGCAGTTATTATTGTATTTTGACAGCTCTGTCTCCTAGGGTGGCACGATGGCATGGTGGTCACAGCCAGAGACCCGGGCTTGCATGTTCTCCCCATGTCTGGGTTGGTTTCCTCCCACATTCCAAAGACATGTGTTAGGTCAACTGGCGTCTCTAAAGTGTCCCAGTGTGGGTGAGGGGGTTTATATGTGGTGCATGGGCCCTGCGACAGAGTGTCCGGGGGTGGATCATGTCTTGTCCCCTTGACCTCGGCCCCACGTGACCCTGACCCTGATTAGTGAGTGAGCGAGTGAGAGTGTGGTTTGGTTTTGCTTTTAAATAAACTGAATAAACACAGAGGCTGTAGATACCATGATTATATTCTCTTACAGTTTATGCGATCTAAACACTGTCCTCCATTTCTGTGACTCCCTGATTCTGATTCACTCACTCTCAATGTCTTTGACTCCCTGATTCTGATTCACTCACTCTCAATGTCTTTGACTCCCTGATTCTGATTCTAAGACTCTCCATTGGTTTGACTATTTGATTCTGATTCACTGACTCTGCAATTCTTTGACTCTCTGGTTCTGATTCACTCACTCTCTATTTTTTGACTCCCTGACTCTGATTCACAGACTCTCAGTTTCTTTGACTCTTTGATTCTGATTCACTTACATTCCATTTTTTGACTCACCGATTCTGATTCACAGACACTTTGATTCTTTGACTCACTGATTGTGATTCACTGACGCAGTTCTCTAAGTGATTCTGATTCAGTGACACTGTTTTAGGCTTGAGTTTTATACTTTAAATATGAAATATGACTGGTTTGGAGCTGTACAGCTTGATAAGCACATCACTGTCAGACCGTGTCACATGTCAGAAGGTGTCCATTGTTGTTTTTATGCTTGGTTTTAAGTGGATGTGCATGTTTATTAAATGTAAATCATGTAATCGTTGTGGTTTTGAGTGCAGATGGACTTTACGTGGAAGTTTTATTTGATGTCTGTGTAAACAGAACATATCCTTTTTCTCCCGTTAAGAAACGCATTTGGTGCCACAGCGCCACCATTTATCGACTACCTGAAGGAGATCCTCAGGCGGTACCCTGATGGAGGACAAATACTGAAGGTCGTTATAATCTCAGATTCCTTTTTTCATACACCGTCACATTTCATACCTGATTATCTTAATCCATTTGCTCTGGACTTTGTAACAGGAGTTGATCCAAAACGCAGACGATGCTGAAGCTACACAGACCGTCTTCGTCCACGATGAGAGGAGATACGGATCGAGCAGTGTGTTCAGCGAGCCGCTCGGAAAGTACCAAGGTATTTATTCATCATGGAAGACCAAGTTACAGCAAGCAAACATTTAACCCCGGTTCGTCCACAGACCCAGGGACAGTCTTTACCAACAAGCAGAGTAACTTCTCAAGTCCCTCAACACAGAATCGTATTATTGGACGAGCAATAATAAAACGACCTGTTAGACTGATGATAAATCATAAAATGAATTGAACTGAACAATAAACCTCTTGGATTTAATGTCGTCTGGATTATAAAGCGTTTAGTACAGTCAGACCCTGCTAAATGTACCCGGGAAATGTACAGCTACGCATCGCTTAACATTCACAATACGTTCTGTGAAACTGCATGTTATGTGATCCGGATGTTGGGCAGTGAACACGACTGTGATTCTGATTCACTGAGTCACTGACTCTACTTCTTAGAGTCTCTGATTCTGATTCACAAGTTCACTAATTCTCTGATTGTTTCTAATTCTGATTCACTCTCTCTTTGACTCCATGATTCTGATTCACTGACTCTCCATTTTTGACTCCCTGATACTGATTCACTGACTTTCCATGTCTTTGACTCCCTGATTCTGATTCACTGACTCTCCATTTCTTTGACTCCCTGATACTGATTCACTGACTCTCCATTTTTGACTCCCTGATACTGATTCACTGACTCTCCATGTCTTTGACTCCCTGATTCTGATTCACTGACTCTCCATTTCTTTGACTCCCTGATTCTGATCACTGACTCTCCATTTCTTTGACTCTCTGATTCTGATTTACTGACTCTCCATGTCTTTGACTGTCTGACTTTGATTCACTAATTCTCCGATTTTTTGACTCCATGATTCTGATTCACTGGTTCTCCATTTCTTTGACTCCCTGATTCTGACTCATTGACTCTCCATTTGTTTGGCTCTCTGATTCTGATTCACTGACTCTCCAGTTCTTTGACTCCCTGTTTCTGATTCACTGACTCTAAAATTCTTTAACTGTTTGACTTAAATTAACTGACTCTCCAATTCTATGACTCTCTGACTTTGATTCACAGACTCTCCAATTATTTGACTCTTTGATTCTGATTCAGTGACTATCCGTTGCTTGACTCCCTGATCTTGATTCACAGACTTTCTATTTCTTTGACTCTCTCATTCTGATTCCCTAACTTTGATTGTTCAGCTTAGTTTTATTGATTTACTGGCTGTATGATTTCCCATCCTATTTTTATTCTCTGATTCTGATTCATTGACTCACTGACTCTGTTTATTGTCTCTGTCTTTGTGATCTACTGAAACTCTAATTGCTTGACTCTCTTAATCTAATTTACTGAATCACCAAACTCTTCCGCTGTCGACTCTTCTGTTTTGAGTCAGTGACTCTCTGTTTGTTTGACTCCCTAATTCTGATTCACTAAATCACTTACTCTACAGTTTGTTTACTCTTTGATCAATTACAGTTTACTGATTCACATTTTATCTCCAGTCTTCCTGGTCAAAGTCACAGGGGCTCTGGCGCCTATCTCCAGAGAAACCCGTGTCGCTGTGGTGGGGGGCTAATGTGTTAGGTCATTGTCGCCGCCCAAGCAGTCAGATTCAGTTACTTAACTTGTATTCAGATTAAATTCTGTGTCTCTCTGATTCTGATTCCTGGATTTAGTTTCTCCCGGTCTCTTTAACACTTTAAATATTGAACGTTGATGCTGATTGAGTTGTTTAAGGTTATTTTGTACAGAAGCTCTGTTGACCTCTCTGTCTTTCCGTTCTTTATTGCGGTAGGACCTGCTCTCTATGCTTTTAATGACGCAGTCTTCACCGAGGACGACTGGAAGGGGATTCAGCAAGCCGGCCGGAGCATCAAGCAGGACGATCCGAACAAAGTGGGCAGATTTGGGATCGGCTTCAATTCAGTTTACCACGTTACAGGTGTGTTTGTTCACCTGACTAGCAGGGGTCGGATTCACAAGTTCCTAAGAATTCCTAAGAATAAACTTGCAAAGTTTCTTAAGACAAACACTAAGAAGTTCTTGAGTGCAATCCTTGAAAAAAACTTCTCAAATATTATCTTCAGAAAACCTTAAATATTTCCTTAAGTAACTCTTCATTGTTTTCTTGCGAAGGCTATGTTTCATTTTACAGCTTGCAGCATATGGTGTAATTTACCATTATTTCCATTATGTAGTTTAGAGGAAAAACATCAAACCAAGCGTTCCATAAATACGATAACTGTGGGGGAACAGCAGAAAGCAAGAGATGAGGATGGACAAAAGTAGCAGGGCGGTGTCATACTTTTTTTTTTACGTTGTCAGCTACCATAAGAGGCTAGCGTAAGGTTAAGAACATTTAAGAACGTAACATTTTCAAGACTTGTTTATTTGAGGAACAACAATTTGTGTAGCTTTTTTAAATAATAAAATGAATGCACGTTTTAGAAGGTTTTCTTTGTGAGGCGTACATGCAGCCTGCTATCGTTAGCTTACCTGTTCTACATTTGGTACTGCTATCTCTGCACTGAATTTTAATTAAGTTTTTAAATACGCAGATTTAACAGGGACAGCATCGTAGCCTCCTTGTTGATTATACTGGTGTTCCTGTAACCATTTATGTAACTGGAGTTGCACTAGTTATAAACAAAATCCTGTTAAATCCCAGTGAAACTGCACGGTTTAATTAAACAAACTATCAGCATGTTTAATATTAAATAAATGCAAATGTATTTGAAGAAGAAAAGTAGCGATATTGCTTCATAACTTTGGATGTTAACGTTTTAAGTGTAACAGTTTTTAAACCATTGTTTAGTGAAAATTGAAAGTTAGTAAGAAGTAATACCTCTAAAATAGTAGAACCTTTATGGTGCGTGACAGAAATTTGGCTGAATATTTTTGCAGTTCAATTGATTAAAACTAGACTAAAATGTTTTTAGTTTTCGTAGAGTAAAACTAAACCGAAACTAACAATAACTAAATGACTAATGAGACTAAAATGAGACCAAACCAGTTGTGGTGCAAAAGCAGAAAATGATTCCAGACTTTCAAGAGCACGATTGTAGGAAAAGTCATGCATAAAGTGAGCAACTACTGAACTAATTTTAATTATTTCTTATTTACTGTAGATCTGCCGTGTGTGTTCAGTTCCAAACACCTTGCAGTCTTTGACCCTCAGAAGCAGATGTTTGAGGATGAGCGTGAGGGTTACCGATGGTCTCTGGATGATGCCGACGACAGAAAGGACCTTTTGGACTTCACAGATCAGTTCAAGCCCTTTTCAGACGTTGTTAATCTAGTCTGTGAGTCTGACTGGGAAAACGTCATCGACAGCCAGTATTTCGGTGGCACGCTTTTCCGATTCCCCCTGCGTAATGAAGCCTCAGAGATTTCGGATAACTTGTACGACTCGGAGAAGGTCACCCAGCTCTTCGACAGCTTCATTCCAGATGCAGACGTTAGCCTGCTGTATCTGAGACATGTTTCATCCATTTCTTTGATTCACATCGACTCGAGTGGCAACGTCAACCTTAGAATCAAAGTTTCATCTCAGTCAAGTCCTCCGACGCAACCGGAGGCAAATACCGTTCGAAGAGAGTACCTACGAGGCACAACGTGCTTTAAAACCGTGTCCTGTGAGACACCAGACCAGAAAGAGACAAAAACCAAGTGGCTCGTGGCGAGCTGTCAGCTGATGGACGGACATGTAGCTGAAATTGATGAACTTGCTACCAAACTGAGCTTTTATCCTCAGGTCGATGTCGCATTTCAGTGCGATGAAGAGAACGCGTGTTCCGCCGGACGACTGAGCTGCTTTCTGCCCCTCCCAAACAACGAGGCAAATAAGACAGGACTCCCTATAAATATCAACGCCTGCTTCGGCCTCACAGACAACCGACGGCACATCAAGTGGCAGGACGAGGACCAGAAGAACGACGAGTCGGCAAAATGGAACGAGCTGCTGATAAAGGAGGTCCTTCCTCACGTGTACCTCATGATAATCCTAGATGCTATCCAGTTATCCAGATCGTCAGCGCTGCCTCCCAGCTCTGTCTACAAACTCTGGCCTGACCTGAACGAGACCAAGCACAGACCCAGATGGCATACTGTCGCGACGGATGTTTTCAAACAGATGTATCATCAAGAAATCTTTTGCCTTGCAAAAGATGAGAAGATATGGGTGGATAGCTCAAAAGCCATTTTCCCAGCAGACAGCTGCAGCACAGACACGATGTCCTCAGTCATGCGCTTACTGATTCAGAGAGGAGAAAATCTCGTCCGGGTTCCTGAACACGTACTGACTGCCGTCGAAACCTTCAAAAATGGTTACAGTCTGAAAAAGGTGACCCCAGGCTTTGTTCGAACCGTGCTCCGCAACAGTCAGATTGACTTCATCCAGAAAGAAGACAGACTGTCCCTGTTGGAGTACGTCCTCAGCGATGGACAGTACGGAGAACTCAGTGGTCTGCAGCTCCTACCACTTAGTGATGGAAGTTTCAGGTCGTTTACAAATGGGAACGAGAACATGGCTCTGATCGACAACGAGAAGTTTTCTCGGTGAGGTTTCTTTCATACTGTGATCATAATAAGTGTGTCTTTTTGTGCGTACAACAAATTTATGTTTGCTGCTCTTTATCTACCCAGAGAGTTGCTGCCCTTTTGCAACGGGAGATTTTTACCTGCTGATCTGAACAGCAACATAGTCGCTCATCTGAGAAAAATGGCTCAAACAAGTAAGGACATTTGTATTTGATACATTTTAGTAGTGTATAATGCATTAATGCAGTTGTGCAACACACAAGACAGGCATTGGGCCCTTTTGCAGTCATGGCCCAGTCAAAAAAGGTTTGCCTTACAAAGAAAATATATACAGGTGCTCTCCAATTTATGTTGGGGATTAAATAAATGTATCATAAAATTTGGATATCTACTCTATAAATAAAATGATTACTGCCGTGGCTTTTCCTCACTACATTTCCCAGCACTCATCTCCCCTGCTGTGTGACTTCACCCTCCTGGGGAAAAATTTTAATTCAGATCTGGTTTCTGCTGAATGTGTATTTATGTGTATTATCAGATTCCCATCCCATTCCCCTGGAAATATCATAAATCGGACCATTTAAACCGGGGACTACCTGTATTTCTCTTTTACTTTGATTTCCAGCAATGATATTGAATATTTAATCATTCAGAAAAAGCATTTGGTTTAATGCAGGTAAATGTATGTTAATAATTTCTGCTCTGCTTATTTCCGGATACAGGCTTGTACAAACTAATCAATTTGGATGTGTGGAATGTTGCTGCACTGGCCAAGGAACACTTACCCAGAGACTGGAAAGAGACCCAAGGTCACGTGACATGGAATTCTGCTAAAGACAACCATCCACCAAAAACGTGGCTGAAAGAATTCTGGAAATTTCTGAACACACACTGGGACGACCTGAGCAGTTTCGTGGGCATGCCTTTAATACCCGTGGAACCGATTCAAAATGGGAACACTTCTGTTCTGTTGGCAAGATTGGAGCGGAAGTCCACCCTGATCTTCCAGAGCGGCAGAGAGTCCAGCTTGTCAGGTCAAATTCAGAACATGATAAAGATGGTGGGAGGGACAGTCATCCGAAAGGACGAGTGTCTGAGGCATCACGAGATCGAACGGTACGTCCTGATGCCGTCGCTGAAGAACGTCCTGCAAGTCCTTTTGAACTGCGACAGACAGAAGGTCATTAGCGCCATTACATCAAGCCCTGAAAAAGAAGAGTTCAAGACGTTTATCTCCTGCTTGGACTGTCTCTCTGATGCTGAGAAAAATCTGCTGTCAGTCCTGCCTGTTTTCAGACTGATGTCCGGCAGATACGTCTCCACCGAGTCCAAAAAGGCAGTGATTTTAAAATCCAACCCCTCCATTCCGTCGGATTTGCCCGTACCTGACACCATCATTCAATGTGCAAATGAAGCAGAACGCAGGATTCTGACTCTCCTGAAGGTCGATCTTCTGGATGCAGCTCAGTTAGCCATCCACTTGATAGAATGCATCGAGAGACGGTCCTTCCAAAAGGTGGACGAACAAAAAATCATGACTTGGATATTGAATCATGGAAATCTGCTGTTCATACAAAACAATGAACTGCTCAGGAAAGCCAAGAATCTCAGTTTCATGCAGACAGAGCGGGGAGAATGCAAACGTCCATCAGATGTTTTCGATCCCACAAACAAAGTCTTTCTGGATCTCTTTGAGAATGAGTTCTTTCCACCACAAATCTACAGGACCCCTGTAATGCTAGAAAGCCTGAAACAGCTCGGTCTAAAGACAAGAGAATCTGATTTATCGTCTGCAAACATATGCCACGTTGCATTGCAAATCCAGAAGCTCAACGTCCCTCCAGGGAACGAGGTACTTAAAAAGGCAGACGTTCTTGTAAAGGTTCTGAACAGAAACGACTTGCTGTCACAGTTCTCCCAGGAGGAAATACGAGAGCTTCTCAACCTGCAGTGGGTGCCTTGCGATAATCCGGATTCACTGAAGAGTAAACAGAAGAGAGGTCTCTTCAAACCAAATGAAGTTAGATCTTCGAAATATTCTCTGATTGTGGAACATGTCATGCCACTTACTTCAGAGTTAACAGAGCGCTTTTGTCAAAAACTTGGTCTGTCCAGACCTCCACCGGCTGAAAAAGTCTTGGAGAACCTGCGAGTCCTGACATCACCGTCTTCACTGGGGGTAAACCCAGATTCCAACGATAAATTCAAAAAGAAGGTACACAGCACTTACAAATTCATGCAAGAAAACATCAAGGATTTTAGAAGTCAGATGAATAAGGAAAGCTTCCCTTGGATCTGGTGCCAGGCCCATTTTGTCTCGCCTCAGGACATAGTCATGAACTATCCTGCTGAACTGGATCTTAGTCTGTACATCAAGAAAGTGCCTGAGGAATTCTTAAAATATGCTGCCCTGCTGGAAGAGTTTGGTGTCAAGAAGGAATTTCCCGTTGATCAAATCGAAAGCATACTCCATAAGATTAAGGAAAGAATAGATGCTAGACATCCACCTTATGGAAATCCCACTGAGCTTAAAGTGTCAATAGCCATCCTCGATTGGATGCGGAAAAATCAAAAGCGCCTGAGGAATGGCACTCCTGTGCCAGTCAGGGCACCAAATCAAACGTTCACCCTGCAGGCTTGGGAGGATACGGTGTTCTGTGATATCAGTGACGAGGGCTTAGACGACCTCAGACAAGACCAGGAGATTTTCCATGTAATTCATGAAGAGGTGCTGCCTGTTACTGCTAAATGGCTGAAAATCCCCTTTCTAAGTACTCGCATCTTAAAACCACAGATCATTGGGGACCATGAAGACTTTGAAGGAATTGAGCAGTGTGGTCAGTCTGAGCCGATCACTCAGCGAATCAAAAACATACTGAAAGAATACGATGAGGAAAGTGACATTTTCAAAGAACTCATCCAAAACGCCGAAGACGCTGGAGCGAGCCGCTGTGGATTCCTGCTCGATTTCAGAGAACACCCCTCTGAAGGTCTCATTGACGAGGGAATGGCCTTATCTAATGGTCCCAGTCTTTGGGCCTATAACAATGAGCTCTTCTCAGAAGAAGACTGGAAAAACATCGTTAGTGTTGGAGCAGCCTCGAAAGAAAGCAAAATCGAGAAAATTGGGAAGTTTGGACTCGGTTTCAATGCAGTTTACCACTTAACAGACATTCCTTCTATTCTGAGTGGAAAACATCTGCTCATCCTCGATCCAAATGTCACCCACCTGAAAAAGCACATAAAACACAAAACAAATCCTGGGATTAAACTCAACTTGTTCCAGGAGCGACTCTTCAGGAGGTTTCCAGGGCAGTTCAAGCCTTACCAAGGGATTTTTGGTTGTGATCTGTCCAAAAGCAACCAGAAATACTACGAGGGTACACTGATTAAGTTACCATTCCGTACTACTACTGAGAACTCAGAAATTAGCTCAAAGGTGTACAACAAAGAGCGCATAAGTGCCTTTCAGAAACATTTGACAGAAAACTCTCAAACCCCGCTGCTATTCCTAAAGCATGTTAATGCGCTGGCTCTTCAATGCATTTCTGATCAAGCCTCCACACCTCCGAAAAAGGAGCAGACCAAGACACTCCTCAAGATCTCCAGAGAAGTAGTAAGCCAAATTAAGATCTCAAAAGAAATGCACCACCAGGACATCAGAGTCACTCTGGAAAACCTCGACGCAAATTATCACGAGATTGTGGACAGTTTTGCAGCGCACATTGATCAGATCGTTTGCGAATGTGCTGACACTTCTAGCCACCAGTACTGGCTCCTGTACTCGTGTTTAGGGGCAAAGCATTCATTGCAAATCTTTCAGGCAGAAGCACAACAGTGCAGCTTCTCCTTGCCGGTTGGAGGAGTTGCTGTACCTCTGCGAAGAGAATCACAACAGTGGGCTCCAGATCAAAAGTGTTCAGTCGGCCAAGCCTTTTGTTTTCTTCCTCTTCCGATTACGACAGGCCTCCCAGTTCATATCAACGGATCTTTTGCAGTCACGTCGAACAGGAAGGCCCTGTGGGCAAGCGGTCCCAAACTGGAGTGGAACAAAGCGTTACTCCAGGACGCTGTTACCACTGCTTACATCACCACACTGCTTGAGCTGAAGAAAATGGCCCAGAATGAAGAACTTCAAAATTACGCCTACTTCACATTCTGGCCTGATGTTGAAAAAGTACATAAAGCATTTCAGCCTCTGGTTGAAGCTTTCTACTCCACTGTCGTACAGAGCACAGGCGTCACGTCCCTGGAGCTCTTTAGTAACAATCAAACCTGGTGCTCGTTCGACAAGGCGAGATTCCTTGATTTAAACATACAAGGGAATAAAACAGTGGGAAAACTTGCCATGGATGTGTTCCTGAAATACGCAGAACCAAGCTACTGCGCCATCCTGCTGCCAAACTGGGTCAGAAATAATTTAAACAGATGCGGTTTCAGTAAGTTGCTAAACGAGAGAACGTTTCACTGGGTGGACTTTTATCGAGTGGTCTTCAAGAACCTGAACCAAATGGATCCACGCAGCAGGAACCTCCTGATCTTGAATGCCCTCGACTTGAACGATCGGGCCGTGGATGAACTGCTGAAAAGTCACGCATGCATTCCAGTGCAGAAAGTTGGCACACTTCAGTTCATCAGCAAACTGGTGTATCCTCAGGGTAGAGTGGCATGCTTGTACGAGCCAGAGGAAGGACACTTTCTAGACAGTGCCCAGAGCGAGTACTTCAATCCAAAAAGGATTCAGCGCCTGTTGGATTTGGGAATGATGAGTCACACACTCCCTTTGGGGGAAGTAACTGAGAGAGCTAAGACAATTCCCCGAGTTTGGGCAAAAGACAAAGCACAAGCACACAAACGTCTTCAGTGTCTCTTTGAATGTATGAGGCAACACTCCGATGCCAAATCTCCACACTGGCAAACCCTAAAAGATATTTCATTCCTCCCTGCCGTGGGCATCAATCGTCACAACACTGTGGTGCCCGTCCTTAAAAAGCCATCTGAAGTCTACAGTTACTCCTGTTACGACTTGGTGAGCCTAACAGAGCATACTGTTTCAAAAGAGCTGGACATAATGACAAACAATCCAGTTCTCACAAAACTCGGAGTGAATACGGATCCACCAATTAGGACAGTGCTCAAACAACTCAAAGAGGCACATGGGCGTTCTGATGCATTGGACAAGTCTGTGCTCTTAAGAATGGCCAGCAGCTGTTATGAATATCTGAACAACTATTTGCTTAGTGAAAGAGATCCTACTGCTATCACTGAGCATGCACACTCAGTGCCGTTCGTCTTTATCCTAGACCGGTTTGTGAATGTGCGATCCGTGGCCATGAGAGGGGAATTTGAGGAAAAACCATACCTCCACATCCTGCCTCAGATCCTCTCCAAATATAAGAATCTCTGGACATGTGTCGGCATCAATGATCATTTTACTACGAAGCAGTTTGTTGCTGCACTTCACGAAATAAAAGCTTTGCACTCTGGACCACTTTCGACGAAAGATCTTCACATCTGTCTCTCTATAGTGGGAAAAGGACTGTACGAGGCCAAAGATGAATACATTAAACACTGCCTCCTGCCCGATGAAAGAGGTGTGTTAAGAGATTCAAGCAAGCTCTTCTTCAATGACAGTCCTTGGATGCCAGTTGAAAGTGACGTGACGCTCTGCCACAAACTGATACCGCGAGCGCTTGCCTGTCGTTTTGGTGTGACGACAACGAGGCACCACACGCTACAGAAGAAAATAATCAAAGACTTTTTTGAGTTTGGACAACAAGAGAAACTGACCGTCAGAATCAAAAACATCATCGATGCGTACCCAGCCAAGAAGGACATCCTGAAAGAGCTCATTCAAAATGCTGACGATGCCGAGGCCACCGAAATCCATTTCATATGGGACAAACGAAATCACGGAAGTCAAAAAATATTTGGACAGCAATGGAAGCTGCTTCAGGGTCCTGCACTTTGTGTGTACAACAACAAGAAATTCACAGACGAGGACCTGCGTGGAATCCAGCAAGTAGGCGAAGGAGGAAAACATGGCACCTTGGGTAGAACTGGCAAATATGGACTTGGTTTCAATACTGTTTACCAGCTGACCGACTGCCCATCCTTATTAACCGGTGACGAATCTCTCTGCATATTTGACCCAAATCTACAGTATGTGGAATTTGCCACTAAGGAGTCACCAGGCTGCATGTGTTCAATGGACGAACAGCTAAAGGAATCGTTCAAAGACATTTACCATACCTTCCTTCCTGATAAGTTTGGTCTTGATTCCGGTACCATGTTCAGGCTTCCCCTTAGGACAAACGAGATGGCAGACAGGTCTGAGATCTCTAGAAATCCAGTGACAGATGAGGAAATATCAGAACTGTTTCGGGTTCTTCGAAGAGATCCTGAAGAATTCATTCTCTTCTTGAAGCACATTGAAAAAATACACTTCTACCAGATCAACAAAGACGGAAGTGAAACAAATCATTTTCTAATCAAGAAACAAATCACCAAGGAGACCCTGGAAGAAAGGGAAGGTTTTCAGAAGCATGTACGCAATTCCTTCAAAACTGGAATGGTGAATCAATGTCAAGCTATCTATAAAGCTCAAATCACAGCTGGTAGAGAGGAAAGCCATTGGGTTATTGCGGAGCGTTATGGCTCCTACACACAAAGCCATGAGAAAAGGGACCATGACCTCGTTCCTCAGGCAGCCTTGGCCGCTCGGGTAGGCCCAAAACCAAAGGAGTTTCATGGAAAGGCTTTCTGCTGCCTGCCCTTGCCGGGTGAAACCGGTCTTCCTGTCCATGTGAATGGAAACTTTGAACTGGATTTCTCTAGAAGAGATCTGTGGAAAGAAGATGGCGAGAGTGCGAAGACAGAATGGAATCAGTCACTGAAACAGAACACCATTGCACCTTTGTACGCTGACCTCCTAAACCATCTCTGTACAAAGTTTAAAAAGGGCCCCCCTAACATTTTAGTACACCTCAAAGGACATCTAGATTTCTGTTTAATCTTCTTTCCAGTTGTGACAACTTTGAAAAATGTTGACAAGGTCTGGCATGAGATGATCAACGAAGTCTACAGGTCAATCCATCAGCGCAACCTTCCTGTGATCCCGACACTATGGAGGGTAGCCAATATCTCTTCTCGCCTCCCTGATCCAAAGTACAGCGTTAACTGGTCCAGTGTCTCAAAGCCAGATTCAGCAGATTCACCTCATTTCACAACATATGATCATGATGACATGATTGCAGTTTTAGAGCACATTGGAATGAACTTGGTTCCATGCTCATCGACATTACGTGGCATTAGGGATGGTTTTAAAAAGGCAGGTGTGAATGTGGCTGAAATCAGTCCTTCGGCAGTCATGTATTACTTGAAGAAAAAAACACTGAATGATCCTTCACAAACTAATGCAGACCTTCCCTTACCTGTCAGCCAGACTTTGATCAGAGATGCAAAATGGTGTAGAGTGCTCCTGAAGTTTTGCCTCCCAGATGAAGGCCTGACCTCTAAAGACAAAAAGGGCAGCCCTTTTGACCTTAACGGCCTACCTCTTCTCCTCACTCAGGATCAGATGTTGAGGAAATTCAGCTCGGACTCTCCAAGGTTGATCTCAAAATTTGCCAGCATTTTTCAGGAGCATCAATCAAAATTTGCAGATTTTTCTGTTAACTTTGCTTACATCCATATGCTGGAAGAGGGAAAATATATAAAGAAACTGACTATCCCAGTGGCAGCAAAGTTTACGAAGCCAGTACTTAAGAAACTGCTCCAACACTTAATTCCCAACGTAAGGAATGGGCTTCGTACAGCAGAAAAAGAGACCCTAGAGTGGCTCAGGAAACTGTGGGAGTTCTTTGATGAGCAAGCCAAACCGAAATCTGTTGCCACTGAACCAAACCTGGCATTTAGCGAAATAAAGGAGCACTTCTCAGACTGCCCCATTGTGCCAGTCATTTATCCAAATCAAAGGGACACGTGCTTCCTACAAACAATAGAGAACCTACATAGTATCGTAAATAATTCAAGTGAATACATTTCTCCCATTCTCATTAAACTTGGATTCATGGCTTTATACCACGTGTTTTTCCTGGATCTTTCTCCATTTAAGGTGAATTATGTTCAACCTGAACTTCTGAATACTGGAGACATCAGTGCTGTCTTGAAGCTGTTGTTTCGGGTTCCTCATGCACAGTTTGCAGAGCTTTCTGTAGAAGAAGCTGATGAACTTCAACAAGCCTTACAATCTGGGGTCAGATCTTCCCAAAAGAACACCGAGAATCACAGAATGCTCAGGTCTCTTCCCTTGTTTCAGACAGTATCTGGAAAGAGGCAGAGGATTGATCTGTGCAGTAATGTGTTTGTTCTGAAAACAACATACCAAGAAAGCTTTCCAAACTTGTACAGGTTCGATGAGAGCAAAGGCATTTTCCTCAAGTACAACTTGTTAAACGAAGACCTGTCGAAAATTCTGGACATTAAGATGGTGGAGGATTTGGAGTACTGTGTACAATTTGTCCTTCCTTCAGTGCACACACTGAGTGAGGCACAGCTTCTCGACTTAGTGTCGCTGCTAGTGACACTGAGATCTGGACATGACTACGAACAATACCAAGGTAGAATTTCCTCAGCACTCAGAGATGTCAGGTTTATTCGCGACATCCATGGCCAGCTTCAGACGGCATCGTACTTCTATGATGAGTATGTACGGGTGTACAAGGTCATGCTTCCAGATGAGAGATTTGTCCCTGAAGCGTTTTGGAATCGAATCAGAAATAAATTTCATTATGCACAATCAAAATCCCTTCTAATTGACCTAGGACTAAAACATAAAGTGTCAGAGGAGGAGATCATTCAGTTTGCACGGCAAATAGAATCTGATTCTGCTAGTGGTAACACTCAACTTCATGTTCTTCAAACCAGATCCTCAGTACTGCTTGAAACGGCCCTTGAGAAAAACAATGAAAATGGGAATAAATCAAAGTTTTTGCAGAAAATTGCAGACATCAGATTTCTCTTTCCGGTCCAAATTGAGCCAGAGCTGTGCGACTATCACGGAGCCTACGCTCAAGGAAGAAAAACCGTGGCAATCAGAGGATCGCTGCTTGAAAAGGAACATGATCATCAATATCTCATATGGACCTCCATGCCAATACTGGCCACAAATCACTTTTATGGACACCTAGATTCCTTGAAGCTTGCTGGAGCCTGTGACAGCCCCCCCTCAGAGCGAGTCATGGAGAACATAGAAAATATCTGCACCACTCCGTGCAAGACTGAGAAGCTGGTGGAAACAAGAGCTGCCGTATTCAAGAAGTCCTATGCGTTCCTACAGTCTGTGAGTTTTGAAGAGTCTGTGCTTTCTGACCTCCCTGTTGTTCTTGTTGAAAACGACAAGAGCCTTGTGAAAGCTAGCCAAGCTGTCCTGTCGCTTCTCCATCCCGAAGAGTTCAGACCCTACCTGTACCCCATTCAGGCGAAATATGCACTGTATGAAGACTTTTTCAGGAAGGTCGGCGTTAGGGAGAGTCCTACCATCGTTCAGCTCTGTACTGTACTCCAGGAAATCTATACGGAATGTCTGAACAAGACGGTGCTCCAGCCAAACCTGCAGACAACAGTTCCACGGGCCGTGCAGCAGATATTCTGCCTGCTCAACACAAACCCGAAAGAAGACCACTTTCAGAACAGCACACTGTATCTCCCATCAACAGACGGGAAACTCTACGAGTCCAACACATTGTTTTTTAATGACACTTGCTTCCGAGCCCAACGACTGGAGGAATCACTGAAATCAAAACTGAATCTGCTTGAGAAACTAAACCACTGTCATCTTGATAAAGACCCTTATGAACAACAACGGCTCTTGCAGTTGCTTCCTGAAAGCCATCGTCCCAAAATGCTGTCTCGTGTCATTTCTATGAAGCTTGTCGGTGCACAACTAGAGAACTGTGATTACGGAATGGCGTGCGAATTCGGAAACGAGTTTCAAAGGCACTTGTCCTCCCAGACGTTCCATCATGGTCTTATCTGTCTGATCAGAGAACAAAAGCAGGGCGCTCTTACGCAGGCTGAAGCTATACAGATGTGTGAAAACACATTTGGTAAACTACGAATCATCTGTTCCAAGGCTCTAAACACTGAGCTCTGGTTAGACGAGGAACCCCTTGAAGGTACGATGACTGAAACTCAAGTTTATGTGAAAAAGCAGCATGACGAGTGCCTCTTCTACTTGAAACACAATGAGAACAGAGAATTCAAAATACTGAATGAGGTCTACATAAATCTTACCGGAGAAATCAACAGTCTTCTTGGAAACATCTTGAGCTCTTCAAGCCTGCTAGTACTCGGACAGCTTTTATTGTGTGACAGCATGACAGAGGTTGAAAAAGTCCTTGAATCTCATGGAATCCTTAACACTGCCAGTCAAGAAGGAGGATTCGGTACCCGTCCTCGCCCTGGAAGTCTCATTCCTGAGGAATGGCATGATTGCCTTGATATGGACTTTCTCAACAGTTTTGAGAAAGGAGAATATGTTGGCTTCAGCATAGATGAATCAGAAAATGAATATTTTTATGCCATTGTTGTAGAGTGTCTGGACGATGAACCAGGTCGGACCAGACGAAACCCTTCCAGATACAGAATACAGATTGGGGACGACGAGTTCATCGAAGTGAGCTCTCTTGATCTTTATCAGTTTAAGAGGGAAAAACGTTCGGCACCAGTCACAAAGGCCAACTGCACCGAATTGGACATATTTTCAGGAGCTGTTCCCTCTCAAGAGAGAACTATACCACAGACCTTGGAGGAGGCCAAAAAGGAGATCGATCAGAGTCTGAAAGAGATCTGGGAAATGTCGGAACTTGACAAAAAAAAGGCCATAAGACGTCTTTTCTTAAAGTGGCACCCAGACAAGAATCCCGACAACACCGAGCTTGCCACAGAAGCGTTTAAATATTTACAGAACAGAATTAAAGAGCTAGAGAGCGGCAGGACTCAGCACAGCAAGTCATCCAGTGGGTTTGACTTTGGCGATTTCGGTGACTTCAGTGATTTCTTCACCCGATGGGACCATCAAGCCAGGCGTCACAGGACGGGCCGAGAGCGTTTCAAGAAGAACAACTCCAGGTGGCGATATAACTTTTGGTCATACTTCACCGAAACACCCAGACCAGACAAAGAGGAAGCCAAGCGCTGGTTTAGACAAGCACAGCATGACCTCAATGCTGCTCAGAATGAGACTGAAAACGACCGAAGCCCTGAGTGGTGTCTATTTAAAGTTCATCAGGCAGTAGAAAAAGCCCTGATAGCCACAGAGTTTAGGAGGAACGGATGGCATCCTGGGACGGGATTAACTATAATGGGCCTCGCCTCCCTGATATCCAGCTATGCTGCCTACCTCAGAGATGTTCCTCAGGTCATAGATCAGTTGAGGTCACTTGGTGTTGATGCCAAGAAAACCCAGTACCCAAACCACCATCCTAAACCCCACATTCCAAACGAGCAGTTCAACGCTGAAGACGCACAAAACGCAGTGAGCGTTGCAACGGGGCTGCTGAAGAAACTGGAACGATATGTTACTGACTGATTCATCAGAAGTGTGTATCGGGTTCAGAACGGTTTTCTACTCTTGGTTACTTTTACTGTTTAGGACATTATTGTTGATGTTTATTAGTTTTCTTTCGGTTCACCTTTCCCTCAGGCACTGCACGTTGCTTCTGCATGTAATGCCTGACTCGGCCAGTAGGTGGTGGGTTTGTTTTTTTTTTTACCGATTTTTAAAATGATCCTATATGTACTGTACGCTGCATCTTCTAACGATATTATATTCCATAAGGTCATTAATATACCTAATAATGTTTATAACATTCCTTAGCATTCATCCTGGTTAATAAGATTCTGAGTTAGTACTCTGTGCTCTTTCCTATTATGAATCTTGGATCACAATCAATAAAATATTACTCAAAGAAAATGTGTTGCATTTATTTACTCAGCGTAAAGGTTATAGTTACTCTTTTTTAACAGTGGGAGGTTGATCTCTCCTGTGTAGTGCAATCAACTAGTTGTTTTTAATTAAAACACCTTTACAAATTAAAGTGCAATACGAAAATAAAATACAAAATAAAACATGTCGACAAACGACATATAAAAATGTAGGGAGGTATAATGTGTCATTTTAGTGCAGACAATCCCATAAAATATTTCAGCAATACAACCACTGAAGGTCTTTAATAAAGCGTAATAAAGCTGTTATTTCTTGCACTTGAAGCTGCAGTGGTCTTTTAAATAAGGCCAGGGGTTCACTTAATTTCGTTCGAGTTTATCTTCAGCAGAATTCGACAAGTGTTTCGGTGTCTCCTGTTTCTGCACCACTGGCGTCTCTTTCTTTCTTGTGATTTTAGTTCTCCTGCCATCGTTAACTGGACAAAATATACTTAGGTAAAAGTAAAATTACAGATAAAAAAAATACGACTCAATTACAATAATGTGAGTAAATGTAATTAGTTACTTTCCACGTCTGATGGTTTGTCCTACAACTACATGAATCATCTGCTGCTTCAAAATAAAACATATTCAGAACCAATTAAATGTTTCCATGAGGAATGTTAACATACAAAATACTTTTTGATTTGTTTTTTATAGATACTGTCGCCCACATTTAGACACGCAGGGAAGTTCGCCCCCATGTGAGCCAAAACGGAATAGAAATACCACTGATTGTTTGTGCTGTAGAAATCATGGTTTGTGCTGCTTCCATTTTTAAGAAATTAAATATTATATGTTATTACCTGCTGCATCACGCATAATAGCCCCTCATAACAGATCATGTTTAAATTCTTAAAAATGGAAGGAGCACACAAGGTGATTCCTGCAGTAGAACGAACAGTACTATTTCATTTCAGATTTTCATAACTGTAGTATCTCAGCTCAGCTTTTGATAACAGCAGAATGCCCTACGATGGATTGGCGCCCGTTCTGTCTAGGGTCCTTCCTGCACGTAAATGTAACTTGATATAACGAATGCTGTGAAGTTAAAATGTGATTAGATAATTAATACAAGCTTTAAAAAGACTATAAACGAACGTCAAACTTCAAAAATAACGTTGATCATATGAGTAGCTAATAGTTTCTTTAACTTAAATACTGTATGTTGCTGTAACTTAGTTTTGAGTAATAACCATGTAAATCATGTATTTTTCCTTAAAACAGTAATTTATTCGGCTAACTATAGTAAAACCACCTACAAATTCTGAGTTTCAAAAGTGATCAAAATGAATTATAGCAATACATTATCTTATAGAGTTTAAGTAACCTGAATTTCTCTCTGACTGTGATCGACTCTATGAAATAAACAGCTTGCATTGCTATACTGAATAGTAAAACCTTCCTTGACATGCAGCAAAACCAGTTTTTTAACCATAACTCGATGGATGGGAATCATCTCACAGTTCCTGTTCACGAGAACTCATGAATATTATCAGTAAATCAGTCAGAGATCAATCCTTACATGTTTTCCACACAGTTATCAGTACAAATAAATATATACAGACATACATACATACAGGTATGCACCATTGAACGACCATTTAAGAACCGAAGTCTTAACAATCATATAAAATTATAATAAGAAATAAAAATCTGTATTTGTATAAAGCTATGAATGGTATTTGAAGTGAAAGCGAATGTGCAATTATTGCAATTCCGAATCTGATCCACTAGAGGGCACTGCTGTACTTGTTGTACCTGTGTAATGTAATATATGTGAACGGAGGACCTGCGTTTTTTATGGCTAAAATGCACAATAGCCTAATTATTTCTCAACCGATTTTAATGAGTCGTCTTTAAATTCATGTTTTTTGTTTTATGTGGAATACAAAAAAGATTTACATTTACATTTACAGCATTTAGCAGACACCCTTATCCAGAGCGACTTACAATTGGTGCAGTCTTACAATCCAAGCAATTGTGGGTTAAGGGTTTTGCTCAAGAACCCAACAGTGGCAGCTTGGCAGAGATGGGATTTGAACCCTGGACCTGTTGGTCCAGAGTCCAGTACCTTAACCGCTAGGCTACCACAGTCCCTATTTGACCCAATATTATTTTTACTTCCACGAAAAAATCATTGCTGCAGATTTGGATCAAAATATCTAAGGAATGCTTCCACCATCTTGTGGTATCAATGCCACAAAGAATTAAGGCAGTTCTGAAGGCAAACGGTCCAGGAAAAGAAACGATGATATATAAATGTTTGTTTAAGGAAAAATCTGAATGAAATGTAATTGGATTATTTGGCCAATTTGGTGTTTCCATCATAACTCTGGTTTCTGTCATCTGACTGACAAAAGGCTACATGAATCTGTACAGACATGGGTATCAACACATTATTTAACTGACTTTTATGGAATTTGTTCAAGTATGTAATGTTTGTGTATGTTGGTCAGATCTGAAGACAAGGAATTAAAGTAAAAATAAAAATGTTGTGATAATGACTAGATAAAGATTGTCAATAAATTACATTATTTTAGTTTTATAATACAGACAACCGTTTTAGTGAGCTGACCATGTTTAACTAAACATTGATTTGAGCAGAATGGGAGTGTTCATTTAGTGAAAAGACTAAATGGTTACGAAATGACGAAATTAAGTTTATAAAATCTACTGGCTTTGTAATCATTAGTTTGGGTTTAAAGTTATTAATGAGCAGCCTGATCCTTCCAATGAGCCGAGGTTCATCATCCTTACAAACCAGGATTTGGATTTAAGCTGGAAAACCTGAGAAATGAAAAAAAGTCAGTAGAGTACATGACACACATTCTGGACTCTTAATGGATTCGTAGCTCGACTGAAGAGCAACGAGACTGAAGATCAGTTTGAGTCCCATCACCAAAAAATGCTGGAGCAGCTTCTAGCTGGGTTTGGTTTCATGGATCAGTCAGAAATGTTCGGGGAGAGTTATACAGCATCAGCAGCTCCGATCTTTCTGATTTCCTTCAGGTCGTTTGCTGGTGTTAAACTCGGCGTCTCTCATTAAACACCATCCCCGGCTGATCGGAGCTTCATTCATGATCTGTTAAGTCCAGCTCTTATTAAGCTGACCTGATGATCTAGAACTCAAACTTAACATTTTCTGACTGATAACATTATGAGCTTCATCTAACAAATTTAGAATTATAATGGGATCCTAAACTTTGGTTCTAACACCAGGATCTCACTCTGATTTGCTTCTGTTGGTAGAATAGTGTTTCTTAGTAACAGCCTGCCTTATAAATCAGACCCATCTTATTCGTTGACTGTAAGTAAACTTTTTTTAAGAAATTAAAACTTATCAATCTATATGTGTTTATTGTCTGTAATAGCAGTTATTGAGAAAGCTTGAATGTATTATTGCTTAATTATAGCTCACAGTGCCTCCACGTAATTGAACCTCCCTCCCTCCTACCCTCCTGCTCTTAGTGTCCTCTTTTTTTCAAATACCTAAATTTACTCACCTGAGGTGTTAGTTAGGACTGTAACTCAGTGGCTGATTCTAATGCATCAGGGCTATAATGCTTCAGGTATAAAGGCGGATGTGGAGGTACGTGATAATCACAGGCAAATTGGTACACGCATTACATGCAAAACTTGAGAAATCGAAACCAGACAAACAAATGTACAAAGTGTCTACATACTTGTGTATGCAAATCAGAAGACGAGGGAACAACAAGCAAAGTGAATTCAGGTCAAACACAACACCGAGATTTAACACGAGCAAATCCGACCAAGAATCTGGTCCATCATTATCACTAAAGCTGTGATTATAATGAAAGCAGGACAGGAGGGTCACAAGGAAATCTGGACTTTTACATCTGAAAATACAGCTACGCTAAGCGTGTTAAATACACAGTATGTGTTAGAAAGCAAGAACAATGTACTCTGTGGTTAGGAATTCATTACACAGTGCATCTCTCATCCCCAAAACCAGATACGGACCTCAGTCTGGCACCCAAGACAGAATTGTACCAAAGGACGTATTAGAGACACATCAGAGTCTCTTACACAAATCGACAGGTATAACGTTTTTACTCATTATCATGGGTTCATACATCATGGTAACGAAATCGTGTTGTGATTATTAGCATTTTCTTTTTAAGTATTAGGAGTCCAAGCAAGAATGACCTCTTTTTTTTGTTAAGGTAGGTTTGGGGATCAATCACAGAGCGCTAGAAACCTCACTGAGACTGTGGTAGCCTAGCGGGTAAGGTACTGGACTAAGGACCAGAAGGTCCAGGGTTCAAATCCCACCTCTGCTAAGCTGCCACTGTTGGGTCCTTGAGCAAGACCCTTAACCCACAATTGCTTGGATTGTAAGACTGTATCAGCTGTAAATCGCTCTGGATAAGGGCGTCTGCTAAATGCTGTAAATGTAAATGTAATTTTTAGATCTGTTGTATATATTGTATATTCTTTCTTTTTTAATGCTTGATTATATACAGTATATTGCTTTCATTTCATATTATTCTTATTCTTTCTTTCAGGGTTGTTCAGACCCTGTACCTCATCTGCTCTGTGTCCGGCCTCTGTATTCACCATGTGTTGTTAAAGAATAATAGAGCTCCTTGCACTTACGAGTCTGTCTCTGTCCTTATTAGCTGTTCTGAGCTTGACAAAAACCCTCTGCAGAAGGGCAGCCACGTCCCTGAGTGGGCCCGATCGGTACTTTGGTCCCTAAAGGGTCAGTTGTAAGTAACGCAGTTCAGGAGTGCCCGCATTAAAGTGAGACCCATAAAATTAACATATGGACACTGTATGGACAAAAGTATCGGGACACCTGCACATTATGTCTACAGGAGATTTTATGACACCCCATTGTCCCATCCTAAATCCATAGGTATTAATATGAAGTTGGTCCCCTTTGCAGCTCTAACAGCTTCCACTCCTCTGGGAAGACTTTCTACAAGATTTTGGACTGTCTGTCTGAATTCTTGCCCATTCATCTAGAAGACTGTTTGTGGGGCCTTTATGGACTTGGAACAGAAAAGGTCCTTCGCCAAACTGTTCTCACAAAGTTGCAAGCATACCATTGTCCAACATCTCTTGGTTATGCTGAAGCATTAAGATTTCCCTTCAGTGGAACTAAGGGACCTGAAAAAACTCCGTAGCATTATCCCTCCTCCCCCAAAACTTTATCGTCAGGCATAGGGTTCACCTGGCATCACCAAACCCAGATAGAGGAGCGTGATTTGTCACCCTACAAAACGCCATTAATCTCCTGGTGTACAGTTTTAGTGCAGATGTTAATTTTCCAGAGGAGGTTTGGAACTCTGCAGTTATTGGATCAGCAGCAGAGCGTTGGTTGTTATATTTTCTGCTCTGTAACATTTCGTGGTCTGACACTTCATGGCTGAGTCACTCTGGTTCCTAAACGCTTCCACTTTTCAATAAAACCACTCCCTGATCTATATAGATGCCATCCTATTACAGTACCACTCTCAAATTCAGGGAGTTCTTTAGATTCTTTCACCAATGACTGCATGGAGTTTAGGTGCTGGATTTTATACACCTGTGAAAACAGGACTGAGTGAATTCAGTGATTAAGAGGCATGTCCCAATACGTTTGTCCATCATCTAATCATCTAATTTGTCCTGTTTAAACATCTAAAATGGAATAATATATGAAGAAGCTTAGTAGCTTTGTAAGGAATACACTTTCCAGCTTTCCTGAGAATTTGAATCTTCAATGTGTCTTATTCTAAAATCGAAGGCGTAACTATTTTATACAAGATTTGAATTGATGTCATTTCAAAGCCGCCAGGGAATCACACCTCTTTTTTTTTACACACTACAACATTTGATTGTCTATTTTGTTGTTATGATTACACAATGTACTAGTAAGAATCACACACAATACAAAGCAGAATAAGATGAGCGTGGTATCCAGGGTAAGTTGTACGTACTTGCAAATATTTGTTTTAATGTAGGCTTCTCTAAGAGCGGTAGTCAAAATCTCAGAATGACAGAGCGCAGGCAGACATGGTCATGTACAGCCAAATCCACGTACATCACAGGAAAGATGCAAAAAAAAGAACTCACAAACATGTAAAGTATCGGAACAAAGCACATGCAAACTGAGCAGGTCATTAAGGAATTACTCCGGTAACAACTCTTGATCTAAACTTTCAGTGACCTGTGCGGCTCTGGCATTTATGTAAGAGGTTAACAATCATTTTGAAGATGATTAAGGAAGCCGGTCAGGATTTAGTTTTCGTAGCTTGCAGACATGAATTGCATGGAGGCACTGAATCCACATCATTGTACTTACAGGACAGAATGGAAAGTCAGATAGATGGATGGTTTTAAAAAATGAGACCAGTTAATCAAAGAAATGTTATTGCATGGAATAAATATGTAACTGTTTAGAGTGAGCTCAGTTTAAGATCAGTTCAGGTCACACCCCGCTCTAATTCAGTTTACCCTTATCCCCTATCTTGCTGATCTCCTGAGGCAGTATAGTCCATTATAAACACTTCTAATGTAAGAAGTATTGTTATGATGTGCAGTCATTATCATAAAATATCATATGATCATGAAGCTGTGATTCCTTGCAGCCTCCCATGAGTATCTAAGAAAAGCTGCCCCCATATCTATACACAAAGACCAAAAGATTAACGTGATTCATTGCAAATATTTATTGGAAAATATTAACAGAAACTAAGAAATTATAACTTTTCACCTTTTGTTCTTGGGTTCTTTTTATAGCTTTTTTATATCCATTTTCATTTTGGGTCCGTTTCTCTTTTGAGGACAGTTAAAAATCAAATATAAGGTTATTAAACATCAGATTTTTTCCATTGAGTGTGTTATTTTTATTTTATTTCACGTGTTTAAATTGTTATTTGACAAACTCAGAACAATCCAGAGCAGACGAAGCTTCAAGAACCCCCTGTGATGTTTGGCGCCCCCTTGATAAACCCCCAGGTCATAAAGTATTTAAAGTAGAAAGTACATGTTGACTATATTAAGACAATGAATGAATGAAATACATAATCCTAGAGGTTCACTTACTTTTACCACTCACAGGTATGTAATACTGGATCATTTTCCTCAATAAATAAATGACCAAGTATAATACTGTTGTTTCGTTTTTTTCATTGGGTTCTCTTTATCTACTTTTAACACTGGTGTGGAAATCTGATCCTGTTTTAGCTCATATTTCTTAAGAAACCTAGAGAACTGAGTTTCTTTCTGAGGATTTGCATTGGTTATCCGGATTTGCATGGCTATTAAAGTGAGTGTTGGTTGAACCTGACTGCTCACTTTGAGAGCTGAGCCAGAGGAGATTAGCAAAGTTCAGATACATCACGGCAAAGATGATCTCGTTCGTTTTTGTCTCTCTCCTGCTGGTACACTGTGAGACGGCTGTAGATCAGAAAAGAGTTTATTTTCATGTGATGACCCCGATGCGTTGTGCTGATGCCCTAAATTACTGTAGACAACACTATGAAGATCTGGCGATCGTCACTAGTGATGAAGAAAACCAAAGACTTATAAATCTTGTAGCCGGAACCTCGGTGTACGGATGGATCGGTCTGCTCAGAACGTTCCCGTTTTCAGCCAACTGGAAATGGACTGATGGAAACCCAGCGACTTTCTTTAAGTGGTACAGTGGCCAGCCTACTAATTATTTTTCCGAAAATTGTGCTAATGCTGGACCACTGGGCTGGAACGACCAGGACTGTTTTAACCCTTCAAGCTTCTTTTGCTATAAGACCATGATCTTGGTGAAGGAAAACAAGACATGGATTGAGGCTCTTCAGGACTGCAGGAGAAGATACAACGATTTGGCTTCCCTGACATCCCAAACACAGCTGGACATGGCAAAAACCTTGGCTGCTGGAAATCATGTCCCCATGGTTTGGACGGGCCTACGCTTCCTGGATGGAAAATGGTTCTGGTTAAGCAAGGAACCATTGGACAGCAATTTTAGTCTGCCCTCATGCCCTGCCATGCCTCTTCAATGTGGAGCTCGCAACTTCAAAGGGGACATTTGGGAGAACCAAGACTGCAACATGAAACTTCAGTACCTCTGCTACTAAAGGTGAAAAATAAACAGGGATGGGTATCGTTGGATTTTGTTGATTTCAGTTCTGATTTCGATTCTTATTATCTTGTCAATTCCAAGTTTTGATTCCAGTGGAGAAATGCCAAATCTTTAGACACGTTGAATATCTTTCTTTTGTTATCATTCAGCTGTGTGGGTTTATGATTCTGTAGTCTTTTCATTGCTACATCTACGGTTGCCCTTTATCAACAGTGACAGCCACTTTTTGTTAATTATTCCTAATTCGTCTGGCAAATTATTGTTTGGCAAATTTTTACATACATTTCATTCCAGACTGTTTTTTCTGGTCAACTTTATTTCATTTGTTAATAAACATCCATTCCGACATTTCAGGCCTGTAACACATTCCAAAAAACGGACAATTTAGGGCTAGTAATGAGGTAAAAAACTAAATAATGATGTGATTTCAAACAGGTGATTATAATCATGATTTGGTACAAAAACAGCATCCAGGAAAGGCTGAGGAGTAAAGATGGGTAGATGATCTCCAATTTATCAACAAATGTGTGAGAAAATGATTGAAATGTTTAAAAACAATGTTCTTCAAAGAAAGATTGGAAGGGATTTATATATTTCAGACCCAACTTTATCTGATTTGATAAATGCATGGACGTCCCTGAAAAAGATGTCGTCTTGAAGGCAGCTTAAGTTGCTCTAAAATCTCAGGGTACTTTTCTGCGTTAATGCTGCATCACAGAAGTGGAAATGACCTTTATCATGGGCCCTGACCCGACCCCATACCATGACAGAGCCTGCCTTTTGGACTTTTTCCTCATAAGAGTCTGGATGGCCCTTTTTTGATCCAAAAAGATCTGTTATACTGATGGGTCTGAGCACAATCCCCGTCCCCACTGTATGATGGTCCATCCCAGATGCCTCCGAGCCCAGAGAAGTCGATGCCGCTTCTGGACACGGTTATAACATAAGGCTACTTTTTAGCACAGTAACGTTTTAAGTGGCATTTGTGAATGTAACTCTGTATTGTAGAGCTTGGTAAAGGTTTGATAAAGGAATCCCTTGTCCATGTGGTTCTACCAGCTATTGATGAATGACGGTTCTTGATGCAGTGCCGTCTGAGGGACTGGAGATCATGTCTCCTTCAGTTTTCTTGAATCATTTAATGATATTGTGTACTGTAGAGGGAGAAATATAGAAATCCCTTCTAATCTTTCTCGGAGGAACATTGTTTCTAAACATTTCAATCATTTTCTCACACATTTGTTGATAATCTTCACTGTAACCTTTATGCTAAGTAAAATTTGATGTATAACAAATGTTATTCTTTTGAACAGATGGCGTTGCATCAGTACAGCAGTGCTTCCATTCGCAGTTACCTGTAGCATATAAAGATTTGCAGATTTGTAGAGAACCCTAAGTCCATATTCCCCCTTCCTGTTGACTGAGGATGCCATGCCACCGAAACTGTTACCTCCTGAAGGACACAAGAATCTTCAGTGACTGTATTTATCGCCCAGAGTCTGTTTTATATTCTCAACTTTATTATATTCTCTGTAATATTGCATTCTCTCTTTAGTTCATTGTAGTCTGTATTGTATGTACTACATTTTCTTTTAATGATATACCCTATTTTAATTATAGGTTTGTACCGTTTAACGTCCACGTTTAGATCACTTTCACACGATATGAAAACATTTAGTGCAGTGCTGTACTGTACAATACAGTAATTCTTATCTTTGTGTCGTTTATAAAACTTGAAACACCGACGAAAGTATCGTTGTTTTCTGCTTGCGATTCTCTTTTCTGTCGGAAGGTGTCGCAAGGGTTCGATTTCTGCCGTTCAGATTTATATATGAAACCGATTTTTCTTTCTATTTCTATTTTATGTCTATTATAATTCTTAAGACCTCGGTGTTGAACTACGTCAAGACGTTGATCGGATGGACGTTAAACGGCCCTTACCTGTATTCTGTTTAGCTTCTGTGTGTTTACTTCATTATTATAAACTTATTATTTAGGTAAATGAATTGAATTCTTGTATGTAAGGTTTTTCCGTGCCTCTGTGTCCTTGGGGCTGTGGGTTTAGACATTTGTAAAGCTGCTTTGAGACAATTCCCTTTGCATGGTTAGTTACAAATTCTTTTAATTTCGCAGTAGGAATGTAAATGACTCTTTTCAGTGCATTTTAAATAAACACCTCAATTTACTCTGGATGAAAGAGTCTGTATAATTCAATCCTTTGTACACGCTGCGATTTGAATTTGAAATTTGACTCGTGATACCTTGAGTGTGATACCTTGAAAATAAAAACTTCAGAGACAATGCAGAACTAAACCCTTTTTATGTGAACATTAGTATATAAACTTTTATATAAGATTTTTGTCACGATGGAGGAATTCACAGGGCTGCAATCCATTCCGTAAAAACACCACCTGACCTTCACAGTCAGATGGTCATCCAGCAGCACCCAGAGTAGCTGCTCCTCACCCAGCAGTGGAACCCAACTCCGGAAGAACTACCTTTTGTGAGGATTGTTTACAGCCGTTATTCCCGTGTACTTTCATTTGTAGATTCCCGTAGATTTTCATTTAGTGTGAAAGAACCTTCAATTATTCCTTAATAAATAATAATTCCTGAAGTTTTAAGATTTTAAAGCATGGATTTAGGTCTTTCTCATTTTCATAAATGTTGAAGATAAGTTTTAGAAAACTTAAGTATCCTGTTAAAGGCAGAAATAGGACTCGGAATGGGACACTGAATCCCAGTATTAACTAAACCTAAAAGCCTATTTGACAGACATTAATCCATAAAATCTGTTTCATCCAGTCTGCAATATTTCAGAATAATTTATCTGGTGTTGAGAAAAATACACCCACCGGCCACTTGTGTACTGTACACGAGCCATTCCACCAAATGGGTGCCATTTCTCTGCCCATGCCATTACATGTGCAGATGTTTAATATAATTAACTGTAAAACATTTCATTATTAATCAGTGTCCTGCACAGTCATACCATTGCAAATTTAAGGCATATATTTAAACCATTCATAAGAATTACCTAGAATACTGATGAGTAGTATTTAGCTGTTCCTTGTCTCTAAAGTTACACTTCATAATGAATTGTTGTTACTCCATATCCACATCTATGCATTAACTATTTTTCATGAGAAATCCGCAATATTTTACTAATATTTATTAAAATAGGTTACATATGTTAAACATATCCTCAGGTTTTCATTCTGAACATGTACCCACTTCTGAAAATTAGGGATCATACCACAAGTCACATGATCAACAGAAGTTGTATCATCTCGATCTTCTGAAGATCATGGGAAAATCAAAAGTAAGCTCTTTCTCATTTTTGTCTGTATATTTAATGATTTTCTAACTATGACTGAGAAGATTGATCTCAACTTAATATCCTGTTACCGATGTTATTTTTAGATGTTATTTGTTTATTAGAAAATACAAATTTCTTTGGTAAATCATTAGAATGTGCTCAGTGTCCTAATGTTGTTGGTATGTGGTTACATTTTATTTAAGCAGAAACAGGACTTAGTAACAGTAACGGGAGAAACCAAGTAAAAATAAAGAGTTGTCTGATATTGACCTATATTTGTTATGAACAGTTAAATATGTGTGTTGTTAGATGTTGAAAAAATATTGAAAATGAAGTTCGTTTTTTAAGAGTTAAACCAAGCAAATGACACCGATTCGGCATTTAACCTGCATTGCCATGGACCCGCTTGAAGTGCAACGCTATGTTTGGCCAATAGATGGCGGAGAATCGTTTACTATAAGCTTTCTGATGAACCATTTATTATAGCATGCATTGAGCATGAGCATGCATCACGCCATTTATTATGTAATGTCATTTTCAAAATAAACTAACATTTGAATACACAGTCAGGGAAGTATTATTATGATTCTCTCTATGAACAGTAGACCACATAATGCACTGCTCTGCCAAATTGATTCCAGTTTATGTTTGCTGTGTGGTTGCTGAATTGAAAACACATTTTCTGTTAGTTGATAAGATGGTACCGCCACAGAAAGGTCACAGAATGCAAAACACAGACGATCCAAAGGCTGGCAATATCGTTGCCAAGTAAATAAGGCCTATATCTTTTGTTCCTTGTTCAAAAACGTTACATCATTTTTGTGTCCAAGTTCTTTGGAGATAAATTCATGACATGTACAGTGGTGCTTGAAAGTTTGTGAACCCTTTAGAATTTTCTATATTTCGGCATAAATATGACCTAAAACATCATCAGATTTTCACACAGGTTCTAAAAGTAGATAAAGAGAACCCAGTTAAACAAATGAGATTTTAAAAAAAATATGTGTGATAATTTATTTATTGAAGAAAGCAGTTCAATATTGCCCATCTGTGAATGGTAAAAGTTTGTGAACCTCTATGATTAGTTGTTAATCTGAAGGTGAAATTAGAGCCAAGTGTTTCAATCAGTGGGACTGTAGAAGTAACACTTCTTCAAGATTCTCTTGTCCAGAGCAACATACTGATTCTGATCTTACAACGTACAGTCTAAGCAATCGTTAGTTAAGGCCCTTGTACACGAACCCAATGGTGCCCACTTGGCAGTGGTGGGATTGGAATCTGAGGTTCTCTGAGGCCCTGGATCCTGTATAATCCAGTACCTTAACTGTTATGCGGCCACTTGTGTGTCGGGGGAACCATACAAAAACAAAGCAAGTCAGTATATAATTAGTTGGATGTCATACTTTGCTCACGCTGGTTAACCAGCAAGATAATGTCGACTCATTAGATGAACCAGCATAAGCCAGTTTGGACCAGCATGGAAACTGAGGCCATCTCTCTCTCTCTCTCTCTCTCTCTCTCTCTCTCTCTCTGTCTTCTCAGAATGTTGTTCTAATGCCCAAATGTGGAATGTTTTGCTTAAACACTGAGCTGTCAGACTGGATACCTTACCATTTTGACATAAAATGCCAGCCCTTATGCCCTCTAAATGCCACTCACTAGATAAACATAACCTTTACATTGTTTTCATGACTGCACAGTAGCACAGTGTTTAGCGCTGTCATGTCAGTGCTGTCACCAAGCTTCGTGTCTCTGTAGACTTAGCATGTTCTCCCTGTGTCTGGGTGCGTACTCTTACATTCCACTGACATGTTGGGAATGAAGGAGACGGAACTGAGGAGGATTGGGCTAGGAATCATTCCCACCACGTGCCCTGTGGAGCCGGTTAGCTTCTTTGGGTCCCTTATGTCCTCATCAAATATCCCCATGTTCTCTTTGAGTTTACCTCAGTTCTTCTCATATCCACCTCAGATCCTTTTCAGATCCTCCTTATATTTTTCTCCATTTTTCCTCAGATTCTTATAAGATTCTTCTCATGTCCTTATCAGTTCCTGGTCAGATCCACGTCATGTTTAGAGCTTCCTAATGTACTCTTCAGATTCACTTCAGATCCACCTCACCTCCTCAAGTACACCTCAGTTTCTGCTCATGTCCACCTCAGATCCTCCTCAGATCTTCCTTATGTCCTCCTCAAGTAAACTTCAGTTCTTTCTCAGATTCACCTCAGATCCTCCTCAAGTACATCTCAGTTTCTTCTCATGTCCACCTCAGACCCTCCTCATGCTGTCTTCAGATCCTCCTCAGAACCTCGCCATGTCCTCTTTATGTCCTCATCAGGTTATTCCCAGATCCTCCCTTCAGTTCTTTATCAGATCCTCTTCAGATCCTCCTCATGTCCTCTTCATTTCTTTTTTATTTCTGAAGAATAACAATTGAAATTGTGTAGTATTCTTGTATAAAAAATTTAACAAAAAATAAGAACAAAAGAAGAACAACAAATCAAAAAGAGGTTCCCTGCACCAAAATAAATTAGGTTTTAAAATAATGCTTCTAGAACATAATGTGCTGTTGTAACAGTTTCACCAAACTGAAACTAAACTAAGCACTATCGTCAACTGAAAATCAAAATAAACAAACAAGCTCCCATGCCTCTCTCTATGGAGAACACAGGGTGCAGGTCTAAGCAAGCCCTGGACTGGACACTAGTCCATCTAAGCCCCTCTTTCAGAACCCCAGTCACCCCAGTCCTCGCCAAACAGGTTAGGTTATGCATTAAAAAATAGCATGTTCAGTCTTTTCAAATCAATGTTGTATTTATACACGTGTAAGTGATGTACACATCCGAGTTAAGCTCTGTTGTAGTACAGCAGGCCTCGTGAGTTTAATGAGATATACACATTGAGAGCAGATCTTGTGGGTTCAAGGCTTCCTGGCTTCCTCCACACATAAATCCGTCCAGATGCAGGAAATGTGTGGAAGGTTGACTCATCGCACGGTGTTACTTGTTCCATTGCTCAGCGGGCTGGGTTCTCGCACCATGCCTTTAAACAAAGCGATATTGAATTGAAGCCATGTCGTCAGTTCCAGCTTTGCCGATGCTGTTTGTCCATGTCAGTGTTTCTAAGACTTTTAGAAGTGCTTTGTGTAAGTACTGATTATCTGTTAGACTGGAAACTAAAGCTACTCAGAGATGAGCAAGCAAGTTCCTTTAATGGACGTAAAGCTCACACAATAACAATAAATACTAAGAGCTTGAAGATAAGATTCAGAAATATCAGTAATAAGAAGATAGAAGAGACATTTTCTTAGGAATCGTTTGAAGAGGTGAGTCTTCAGACTTCTGTGGAAGGAAGAGAAAAAAAACACATCAACAACATCTGTGTTGATTGAGGCGTCCAGCATGGAAGAATTCTTTGCCGGGAGGTGGATCAGTCCAGGTTTGTCCTGAAGCTTCGGGTGATGAATTTAAATCCTGGAAGAGATTTCAGAAAAGACAATCACATGGCATCTAATCTCTGTGCCTACTGAGTTAGTGTACATGAGGGGATTTCCTAAAAGCAACTGAGCATGGTTTAAACTGAGCATTGTTGCTGACCTTGTGCACCCCTTTATGAGCACAGCAGCACTTCCAGCAGGATAACGCTCCATGCCCCGAAGCTCAAATCATCCCAAACTGGTTTATGAACATGATAATAAGTTCACTGTAACTCTAACAGCCTCCACAGTCATCAGATCTCAATCCAATAGAGCAGCTTTTGAAGATGGTGGAACGGGAGATTCATCATCGTCATGTGCAGCCGACAAATCTGCAGCCATTGCATGATGAGATTCCAGCAGCTTGTTGAATCCACACCATGAAGGCAGTTCTGAAGGCAAAACGGGGTCCAACCTGGTACTAGTGAGTGTAAATAAATCTTATCTTTGATTTTGTTCTGCCATGGTAAGCTCCCTAGATAAAAATATTGAGCCAATCTTCCTGACATGAGCTTCCTTAGCCTGGTGAATTATGTGTAGAGTCTTGTGTGTCCCCGGATGTGTGGTTCCTGGCACCTCAAAGCCAGTGTGTTTTCCCAGAATTGATTCCAGAGAGCTTTTCCCAGAGCGACGCCTCGCCAAGAGCTCCCGAGTCTCAGTGCTCCTCCGGGCAGGGGGGCTCGGTCTGTCCCACGCAGCACACCAGGGGTGCCTCCCACATTACAGTAACTGATTCCAGCAGGATTTGGGATAGGTCCTGTTCTCTCTACCACTCTTCTACCAGAGTGCTTATTATGGCTGCGCACTGCAAAGCAATACATTGTTGTCCAATTTATATTATTATTATTTAGTTTTATTCTTATTTTTCTGCACGGGATTCTCCGCGTATCTCACCCCGCAGTTTGAGATGTCGACTCTCTTCCACTGTTCCAGAACAATTGTTCCGTCTGATTTTGGTTTTGGCATTCTAAGCAACCAGCTAGCAACACCATAGCAACCACCTAGCCACACTATAGAAACCACTTGGGACAATACCTAGCAAACACCTAGCAACACCATAGCAACCATCTGGGACACCATAGCAACCACCTAGAAACACCATAGCAATTACCTGAGATGCCATAGCAACCACCTAGCATCCACCTAGCAACACCATACAAACCACCTGGGACACATAGCAACTACCTAGCAAGCACCTAGCAACACCATAGCAACCACAAAGTAACAATCAGGCAACTACCTAGCAACACCATAGCAACCACATAGTAACCACCTAGCAACACTATAGAAACCACCTGCGAAACCATAACAAATACATAGTAACCACCTAGCAACACCATATCAACCACATAGAAACCACCTAGCAACACTATAGAAACCACCTGGGACACTATAGCAACAACCTAGCAAACACTTAGCAACACAATAGCAACCACATAGTAACAACCAGGCAACCACCTAGCAAAACCATAGCAACCATCTGGGACACCATAGTAACCACCTAGAAACACCATAGCAATTACCTGGGATGCCATAGCAACACCATAGCAACCACCTAGCAACACTATAGAAACCACCTGGGACACGATAGCAACTACCTAGCAACACCACAGCAACCACCTAAAAACACCATAGCAATTACCTGGAATGCCATAGCAACACCACAGCAACCACATAGTAACCACCTAGCAACACCATAGCAACCACCTAGCAACACTATAGAAACCACCTGGGACACCATAGCAAATACCTAGCAACACCACAGCAACCACCTAAAAACACCATAGCAATTACCTGGGATGCCATAGCAACACCACAGCAACCACATAGTAACCACCTAGCAACACCATAGTAACCACCTAGCAACACCATAGCAACCACCTAGCAACACTATAGAAACCATCTGGGACACCATAGCAAATACCTAGGAAACAACTAGCAACACCACAGCAACCGCATAGTAACCACCTAGCAACACCATAGCAACCACCTAGCAACACTATAGAAACCACCTGGGACACCATAGCAACTACCTAGGAAACAACTAGCAACACCATAGCAACCACATAGCAACCACCTAGCAACACCATAGCAACCACCTAGCAACACTATAGAAACCATCTGGGACACTATAGCAACTACCTAGCAAACACCTAGCAAACACCTAGCAACACCATAGCAACCACATAGTAACAACCAGGCAACCACCTAGCAAAACCATAGCAACCATCTAGGACACCATAGCAACCACCTAGAAACACCATAACTGGAATGCCATAGCAACACCATAGAAACCTCATAGTAACCACCTAGCAACACCATAGCAACCACCTAGCAACACAATAGAAACCACCTGGGACACCATATCAACTACCTAGCAAACACCTAGCAACACCATAGCAACCACATAGTAACAACCAGGCAACCACCTAGCAAAATCATAGTAACCATCTGGGATACCATAGCAACCAAGTAGCAACACCTAGCAACAACATAGCAAATAGCAACCACCTGGGACTCCATAACAGCCAACTATCAGCCACCTAGCAAAACTATTGCAACCACCTGGGACACCATAGCAACCACATGGTATACCATAGCAACTACCTAACAACACCATTGCAATAATCTGGGATACCATAGAAACACCACAGCAGCCACATGGTATAAAATAGCAACACCATAGCAATCACCTCTGATACCATAGCAACATAATATCAACCACCTGAAATACCATAGTGACACCATAGAAACCACCTAGCAACACCACAGCAACCACCTGGCAAACCATTGCAACCACATAGCAATGACTTGGCAACAACATAGCCCTGACCTACCAAAACTGTTGCACCTGGAGCAACTGGAATCCACTTTAGCTGAGCAACCATGCTGTGTTTCCATCAAAAAATGCACTTTTCTAGTTTTAATAGTTGTTCCAAATGAGCTGACAACTTCAAGATTCTGGCCAGTAAGTCCCAGATTTGCAGCTACCTTCCTGTTGTGCCACATGATTCTGCTCATTGAGGAGAACTTGGTTGTAAATGACAATTTGATGTTTAAACCTGGTTGAACTTCAGTCACATATAAAGTTGAGTTACATTTTTACAAAGAAATCCTTTATACCACTTGTGTGGTGAATGCATCACAGATGAAATGCCATCTTAGTAAGCATTCTAGTAACAGATGGATAGGAAATTTGTTTCCGTAGTTTGTTCCAGGTCATTACATAAGAACCAAACTGAAGAAGTCAGCACTAGATTCTCCTCACCGCACGAGCAAGGTTTACGAGTGTTTGCTTTTGGCTCAGCTCAGCATTACACAATTCAATTAGTTGTTATGCTGCTGGCAACCAGGCTGCTCACGTCCATCTATATCAGAGGGTCGAGGGACTTTTTCAGATGTGGCCAATCTAATGCATAAAAGTAAAATTTCAAGAATATCTGACCAAAAGTGAAGCAGTGACTCCACATGAGAGACAAAACTGCAGTACGTGTGGAAAATCCGAATCGAGTACGTCAGGTTGCTTGGCCAGACTTTTCCTTTTTATAGTGTGTGAGTTCATTTTCTCAGGGTTGTGGTCTGGAGAACAAGGGCAGCTGTGTGTTGGATTGAAAGAGGACTGTTTTATTTGTGGGTGTTGTCTGTGTTAGTGGAACTGGCACTGCTTTGTGCTGAATCGGAGGCTCTGCCTAAGAGGAACGCTTTGGCAAACACTTGATGCTTCTGTGAACTTTTTACAGCCGTCTGTAGTAGATTACGTTTCTGGTAACGTTTACTGTGCCCACAGAAATTCGTCAGACCCTGTCCAAGTCTGTGGACAGTACCTTTTTGCCAAAATACTCTCAGAAAATCTAAATAAATTAGATCTAACCTATTCCAGCTGTATTTACACCTTATAATCCTCTCTGTCAAAGTGAAAATAACATTTAAAAACTAGGAGTGTATTTCCTGAAGGAAACACAGAATGGCTGCGCAGTTAAAGTTGACTGCAGTCGCTGGCTATTGCTACATGATCAATAAGATCCAACAGTTTTGGTAAGTGGTTGCTATGGCGTTGCTAGGCGGTTGCTATCGTGTCCCATGTGGTTGCTATGGTTTTGCTGTGGTATCCCAGGTGGTTCCTATGGTGTTGCTAGGTGGTTGCTATGGTATCCCAGGTGGTTGCTATAGCATTGCTAGGTAGTTGCCATGGTGTCCCAGATGGTTTCAGTGGTGTCCCAGCTGGATGCTGTGGTCTATCAGGTGGTTGCTATGGTGTTGCTAGGTGACAAATATACAAGCACACATATAATCACAAAAATATCTCACATCTACAAAGCAAGATGTGATAAGAAAGTATTTTTGATTTTTGTGATCAGCAGAATCCATATTGAATTTAAAAATCAACAAAATCCAAAAAATGCCTCCAAAAGTGTTCAGGAACCAAACTCCTTGCTGTCCAGTGTAATGAAATCATTAAATCACTTTTCGAAACCTGTTATTCTAGGTTTCAATTTTCAGCTGATTTTTAACTGACTTTTTTCATGTTACCTGAATGTTGTAAGGAATGTTAATACGTCTCTTTTTTCTGGAATAAGATTAAACTGGGTTAGATTTCAGACAGTCAAAATAAGGGACAGTGCAAAACATATTTGCTTCTGTTTCTGTGATGAAGGCCTACACGATTTTTCTCGGTTGAAGGAGCCTGATGTGAACCAGGTTGTGTATGAAACGTGTGTGAGTCCCGGCTGCTTTGCTCGAGCTCTTTACCCTTAAAGCAGTTATGTTCATGTAAGAACCACAGGCTTGTGCAACCTAATGTAATTTATTTTGCAGTATCAGCATCCCAGTATAGACACGGAGTAAAACATTTTTATTGACTATATCGTGATTGCACAATCTGTGGTCACTAAAATGTTCATGCATACCAGATGTCATGTCAAAGCGCCAGATATCTGTGAGACAGGGTATCGGTACGTGCAAAGTGTAAATACACGGCCATTATCTGATGCTATGGTAGCATCAGCAGCTGGATAAAGGTATCAGTGCCCGAGCCAAACCGCTCCATTATTCATATACCTGAACGCCATTGAAAATGCTTGAGAGTCCAAAAGACAAAGACACTCCCAAATCATCCCCACATATTGACTGGATGATGCAAGGCTCTATTAAGGCTTTCCATTACGGGCTGTGTTGTGTAACAGGATTTAAGCGAATGAGATCTGACAGCAGGCAGGACAGAACTGTTCCGTTCTGACCACATATCAATGCAAAGATCAGAACTTTATACACCAGTGAGCACAAGACACGAGCACATGAAGAGATTATTTGAATATTTATAGTAAGAAAGAAAGAAAGAAAAAAAGAAAGAAAGAAAGAAAGAAAGAAAAAGAAATGAATGCTAAACAGAAGAGAAAGGAGGAAAGAAGAAAGAAATAGAGTGACAGAAAGAAAGCAAGAAAGGGAGAAATAAAAAAGCAAGCAATGAATGCTAAAGACAAAATAAGAAGGAAAGAAAGAAAGAAAGAAAGGAATAAAAGAATGCTAAACTGAAAAGAGAAAGACTGAAAAAAAGCGAGAAAGAAAACAAGCAAGGAAGAAAAAAAACAAGAAATGAATGCTAAAGAAAAATGAAATAAAGGCAGAAAGAAGGAAAGACTTAAGACTTATGATAATACTAGACACGGTCGATTCGTGAGAAAGCCTGACATAAGACAGAAATCCTGATCCACCTTACACCAAACGATCAAGAAAGAAAGAACGAAAGAAAAGAAAGAAATGAAGAAATGAAATGAATGCTAAATAGAAAAGTAAAAGAAAGCAATGAATGCGAAAGAGAAAAGAAAACAGAAATAATTACAGAACGAGACAAAGAAAGAAAGAAAGAAAGAAGTTACTGCTGAATAGAAAATAAAAAGAAAGAAAGACAGAAAGGAAAATTTTAATTTTTTTGATTGCAAAAAAGATTCAGTCTTTAGATCTGGAAAACCACTTAACCGCAGAAATGTCAGAAGAGCTCGTTTAACTCTCCATTACACCAGAAAAAATGTGAAATAGGCTCCACAAGGTCCCCGATGGAAAACACAGCGTTCCTTACAGTTTCTTTGACTTTTATTTCATTGCAGACAGTATTAACCCAAGATTTTTTTTCCTCTGGTCAACTTCATTTTATTTGTAAATAAACATCCATTCCTGCATTTCAGGCCTGCAACACCTTCCAAAAAAAGTTGGGACAGAGAGAATTTAGGAATTTAGTAATGATATATAAAACCTAAATAATGATGTGATTTCAAAGAAGTGACTATAATCATGATTTGGTGCAAAAGCAGCATCCATGAAGAATCTTTGAGGAGTAAAGATGATCAGAGGATCTCCAGTTTATCAACACATGTGTAAGAAAATTATTGAAATGTTTAAAAACAATGTTCCTCAAAGAAAGACTGGAAGGGATTTATATATTTCTCCCTCTACAGAGCATAATATCATTAAACGACTCAAGGAATCTGGATTAATTTCCTAAAAAGCCTAAACTGAAGAGGGGTGATCTCCGCTCCCTCAGACGGCACTGCATCAAGAACCGTCATTCATCAATAGCTGATAGAACCACATGGGCAAGGGATTCCTTTATCAAACCTTTATCAAGCTCTACAATACAGAGTTACATTCACAGATACCACTTACAACGTTACTGTGCTAAAAAGAAGCCTTATGTTATAACCATGTCCAGAAGGCATCTGGGATGGACCATCATACAGTGGGAATGGGGATTTTGCTCAGACCCATCAGTTTAACAGATCTTTTTTGGGAAGAAATGGACGTCATGTGCTCCGGACCAAAGACGGAAAAAGAACCATACCGACTGTTATGAGGAAAGTCCAAAAAGTACACTGAGATTTTAGAGCAACATAAGCTGCCTTCAAGATGATATATTTTCCAGGGATGTCTGTGCATAAACGTCCACGCCAAATCAGAACATGATTACTGGAACAGATTAAGATGGATAGATATAATCAGGGAAATAGTGAGCAAGCCATTAAGAAACCTTAAAACACAAACACGGCCCATGTGGTCACCAGGCATTTGGAATTGACTTGGCGGTGCTTGATTAAGGTGGATCACTTATTTACTTGTGGCAGCCTTTATTGCAGACGTTGGTAAACACAAAAATGTCAGTCAGGTTCACGAGTAGCGTTGTTTAAAAAGATGTTCTGCAGTCCAGACTGTGAACAGAATGAAAATGATCCCATGAGGACGAATTTAGGATTTATCTCGTCTATCTCAAGCTTCGCTGAAACCTCCAGAATGTCCGTTTCAGTTTAGAGCCAGGCTTCATCTGTTATCGCCAATAAATCAGACATGTGATTTGAGGAAGGCTACCAGATGCCAGATAGGTCACATGGCTTGAGGGCTTCCACTTTTTCTGTTAGTATAATCAAAGTGTTGGATAAATAGGCTTAGACACATGCAGCTTGGGCAGCTTTTCCCTTCTCTTCATTTTGTTTATGTTCCCTGTTATCCTGTACATATGCCATAAGTTATTGGACAGGGCTAGTCTTGGTCAGTGTGGGAGGCATGTTGATTATAGACATTTTATTATAAACCGAAAACCCTTTTGACATTTCACTTATATATACAGAGCAAAATCTCTCTATCAGTGCACAGTTTCCTGTTGTTTACATGATTTTATTTCAGTGATGTTCATGGGCTGCAGTGTTGTTTTTTCCTGAGGAAACCATCTACCAACGAGAACACAAAGCACTTGTGCTACATTTCATTGTAAATACAAGACTAAATCATGTCAGTTCCAATGAAAAGGACATTTTGGGAAACATCATGGTGTTCATGGGAACAGCAAAACTATGCAGAGACAACCTAAAAAAGAAGACTATTTAGTCAGGATGCAAAACTACTCAAATAGAAAATGACCGAAGAAAGTACAGAAGAACCACAAGCATACAGCGTCCAAACTAGAGTTAATAAGAAATTGTAAACTATAAATGTCCAAAATTCAATAGTTAGGACAGTATGGAAAATGCTCATTTAAAAAGAAAAATGCAATGTTTCTTACATTTCCTTTGACTTTTATTTAATTTCAGACAGTATGAACCCAATATATTTAATGTTATTTTTCTGGTCAAATTAATGTATAACACTCAGGGAGTTTTTCCTTGCCACTGTCTTGCTCAATTTGGGATTGGACGTAGGTATTAGGAGATAATCTAAACTAAAGTTAATCTAAACTAAAGATAATCTAAAGTTGCTTTGAGACAATGCTCCATTGTAAAAAGCGCTATATAAATAGATCTGACTTGACTTGACTTGAGTTAATTTCATTTGTTAATAAACATCCATTCCTGCATCTCAGCCATGAAACACATTCCAAAAAAGTTGAGATGAGGAAAATTTAGGGCTACTAATGAGTTTAAAAAAACTATGCCGATAGGTGATCATAGTCATGATTTGGTACAAAAGCAGTATCCAGGAAAGGCTGAGCCTTTGAGTAGTAAAGATCATCAGATGATCTCCTGTGATGTTCGATCCCTCAGGTGGCACTGCATCAATACCCACATGGGCAAGGGATTCCTTTATCAAACCTTTATCAAGCTCTACAATACAGAGTTACATTCACAAATGCCACTTAAAACGTTACTGTGCTAAAAAGAAGCCTTATGTTATAATCATGTCCAGAAGCGGCGTCGGCTTCTCCGGGCTCGGAGGCATCCGGGATGGACCATCACACAGTGGGGACGGGGATTGTGCTCAGACCCATCAGTATAACAGATCTTTTTTGGACCGAAGATGAAAAAAAGGACCATCCAGACTGTTATGAGGAACAAGTCCAAAAGCCGGGCTCTGTCATGCTATGGGGTCGGGTCAGGGCCCTTGGTAATTCTGTGAAGCAGCATTAAAGCAGAAAAGTAGATTTTAGAACAACATAAGCTGCCTTTTTCAAGAATGTCCATGCATTTTTCAACGAGACGATGCAAAACCACATGCTGCACACATTACAAAGGCATGGCTGTGGAAGAAGAGGGTACGGGTACTGGACTGGCCCACCCACAGTCCTGACCTGTCCTCAATAGAGAATGTCTGGAGAATTTAGAAACAAAAAACGTGACCCCGTACTGTTACACACAGCTCAAGGCATGTTTGCAAGAACAAAACAAAATACCACCTGAAACACTAAATCATTTGGTATCCTCAGTGCCATAACGTCCTTTAAGTGTTGGGAGAAGGAACGGGAACACTACAAAGTGGTCAGTGCTTTACCAGGCCTGAAATGAGAAACGGATGTTTATTAACAAATATATATTTGGTTACTCATGGGAAAGCAGTTAGGATTCTTACATCTTGCTTCATTATGCTCGCATTTGTTTGTTTGCATTTGATTTTAGTCATCACAACTCTCCAACTTTTCCAAGCTAAAGCCTAGATCTTTGCTCTATCTCTCTGTGCTTGGAACAGGGTTCCCTTTTTTCTCTCTGAGATGACGGCCGTGTGGAATCTGCACGGTAGGTTCCCATAGAGAATTTTAAATGGTTTACCATCAGTGGGAGAGCGCTGGAGGAATGTTCATTATTTCCAGCTGTTCACTTCGCTTGAGGATTTCTTAAGTGGAAAAACGCTATCGCGATCTGCTGTTTTCTGTTACATTACTCCTCTTTTCAGCCATAAAGGAATGCAGAGAGCTGGTTAGAGTGCAGATACAGATGATACATAAACAGTACGGAACGCTGATGTGGGGAAACCTCTCACACGCTACATAAGTAAACTGGAATGTTGTTACTCACAGTGTACTCGTTTTATATCGCTTACAATCAATCAAGAATGCTAAACTTTCAATAAATCATAAAAAAAAAAACTCGGGATCCCGGCATTCGGTTGACGCAGTGGTCTAATACGGTAACCCAAAACCCAAGAGACCCAGGGTCAAGTCCAATGCATTCCGGCCGGGTCAGGTGTCATATGCAGACATGATTGCTTGTCTCAGACGAGGGGAAGCCAACAGAGGGATCATCTGCTGGAGCTGGGAAGGACTGACACCTCGTTCATACCCTTACTTCTCTACCCTTACAAGATCGTTCAGATTTTATCTAATGATTTCATTCTTTTGAAGAGTAAGTCGGGTGGTTATAAGTGTGGTTGCCAGGGTTGCGTAGGGAGGATGTACTTTATGCTCAATATAAGTGCAACATGAGCTCTAAACTTCACTGTTATATTGATTCATGATTTGTTGCTCATCAGAAGAAGAGACACGGAAACAAGAAGAACAAGAAACCTGGAAAACGTTTGGTTGGGTCTTTTGGGTCTAAAAGTCCTGGTTTTGCCCCGAGACTGGGTCAGGCATCACATGCAGGCACGATTGACTGTGTTTGAGGGTGGGAAAGTCAATAGATTGGCATCCCATGCAGGGCACACCTACACTTGTGCCCTTTGTTCTTCAGGGATAGACCCAGACAACACTCAAAAATAAATAAATAAATAAATGAATAAATAAATAAAACATAGAAAACCAAGGGACATTTATCCGGTTGGCCAGGGAAGAATGTTAAACTGGATGCAGCCAGAGGAGTGTGAGTGGCAGCCTGATGATAAAGAGAGCGGCAAAAACAGCTATAACAGAATAAACATTTTAGTCAGGCTTAAACCAGTGACCAGTTCATACAGCAGTTCCTTTAAATCTTTCAGTAAGTCCTTATAAAAGTCAGGGTAACGTGTGGCCACACGAGGATCCACAAACTGCTGCGTCTACACTTAGTATTTTAGTATTAGTGATTTAAAAAGCAGTCCTTGTCTGCTGCCTGTATGAGTTTCTCCCAAATATCAGTGTAGAGATTAGAGTTTTTCCGTTTGGATGAAATATGAGTCCGTGTATAAACAACCAGCGATGTTACAGCGTTTTATGGGTTGCCAGATGCACAACATCTGGCTCTAAAACAGACCAGGTAAAAATAGAAACCCATCTTGGGGGCGGACGTATATTTATCATACATTAAGGTATAAATGATGTATTTGCTGTCTAACAGTTCAGTGTGATTGATATTAAAAATGCGTGCAGTATGCAAAAAGGGTTATTTTAAAAGTATAACAAACTTTTTAAAAATAGAGAAAAAGTCATCCCTGCTAAAAAAAAAAAAAGAAGAAAAGAAAAACGACAAGTATATGTGGTGTTTTAAGCATGTTGTATGTGGGTAAGGTGGTTATACACTTATGGTGCACTAGTCATCCAAATTATTCAGCAAGATATGCCAACATAACCAGCAAGATAAAACAAACTCTAGATCAGCACTACTCTAAAAATAGGCACCTGTTTGTTTTTTTGCTGTCTTAGATAGCTAGATGGTTGGATGGCGTACAATATTACATATCTGTGAGTGGTAAGTTTGGGAAACTCTAGGCTCAGGTGTTTTCAGTCAATGGGATGATTAATCAGGTGGGAGTGTAATCAATCGAAGTCTGCTCTCACACCATGTTTGTGGAAGTGTATCATGGTACAAACAAATGAGTTTGAGCTCAGAAAAAGAGTCATCGATACACATAAGGCTGGAAAAGGTTACAAAGACATTTCTAAAGAGTCTGGACTCCACCAATGCACAGTCAGACAGATTGTGTACAAATGAACCAGGAGTGGTCAACCAACAAAGATCACTCCAAAAGCAAGGTGTGTAATAGTCTGCAAGGTCTCAAAAGAACCCAGGGTAACTTCAAAGCAACTGAAGGCCTCTCTCACATTGGCTAATGTTAATGTTCATGAGTCCACCATCATGGTGTGCATGGCAGGGTAGCAAGGAGAAAGTCACTGCTCTCCAAAATGAACACTGCTGTCCATCTGCAGTTTGATAAAGATCACATGAAGAAGTCAGAAGGTTATTGAGAAAAAAATGTTTTTGGTGTTATATCTGGAAAAAAGGAAAACACTGCATTCCAGCATAAGAACCTTATCCCATCTGTGAAACCCGGTGGTGGTAGGATCATGGTTTGCCATTTTGTTGCATCTGGGCAGGACGGCTTGCCATCATTGATGGAACAATGAATTCTGAATTATATCAGAGAATTCTAAAGGAAAATGTCAGGACATCTGTCCATGAACTGAATCTCAAGAGAAGGTGGGTCATGCAGCAAGACAACAACCCTAAGCACACAAGCCGTTCTACCAAAGAATGGTTAAAGAAGAATAAAGTTCATGTTTTGGAATGGCCAAGCCAAAGTCCTGACCTTAATCCAATGGAAATGTTGTGGAAGGACCTGAAGCGAGCAGCTAATGTGAGGAAACCCACCAACATCCCAGAGCTGAAGCTGTTCTGTACGGAAGAATGGGCTAAAATTCCTCCAAGCCGGTGTGCAGGACTGATCATCAGCTACAGGAAACGTTTAGCTGCAGTTATTGCTGCACAAGCAAAGGTTCAATGTGTAATATTGGAACATTTTCTTCAATAAATAAATGAGCAAGTGAGATGTTTTAGCTCATTTGTTTGAATGGGTTCCCTTTATCCACTTTTAGGACTGGAAATCTGAAAATCTAGAAAATTCTAAAGGGTTTAACTTCTCGCAGAATAAGGTCGTATCTGGCAACCCATGTCTCCAGGGGCTGGTACGCTGCACGGTGCTGGTTACAGGATTCCGGAGTCGGAGGTTAGTTTGTTGGCAAGTGCGGAGAACTTCCAGCGCTGAGGATATTTCTCGAGTCATTTCTGTTCATGAAGCCGAGTGGCAGCTCCATCTGATCCCGTGAGTGCACTCGATGAACTTAGGGGCTCGATCTGAGGATTAATCGGAGAACACGGAGTTATTTCAGGTGGAGGCTCAGAGTTTGGACTGCGCGACACCTTCAGATGGACCGATTTCGTGAAGTCTGCTTAAGAAATGTTCTTCATGTCGTACGGTATTCATTCACAGCACAAAAGAGGGACTAAAATGACTTTTTTGTTAATTGTAGACTAAACTTCTGCAGCGTCACTTTGGCTGGATTTGGTTTTCATTTATTGGGATTAAACTGAAGTCAGAAATGTTTTGAAAGTGATCATTAAAGGGATATCAGTTTGCGTCTCTCTTATGACATTCCCTTGGGTTGTTTTCATCATTTATTACCGAATTTAAACTTGTACGTAAGTCAGTATGAACGGGAGCGCCGTGTTTTTCTTGTCCTGCTTGGCGTGGATCTTGTTAGCGTCGCGTTTTAGCGCAGCTGATGATAACCAGACCGGTTTCAGATTAAAGAGAGTGCGACGGCCAGCACAGCCCACCAGACAGGAGGTAATGCAAAACGATGAAGCCATGCACTCTGGAAACTCTGGCCAAACCAGGAGGATTCTGACCCGGACCAGAGGCATGCAGGGTCACGCTAGAAATCCCATTCAGATGGACGGTGGTGTTCCCGGAGCCCGGGCTGCCCTGTCCCGAATGCCCAGCTCTGCTGGATCGCCAAATCTTCTGGCCACATTCGCTGGCAAAAATCGCCTCCTGGTCATCTCGGCCCCTCACGAATCAGACGGCTACTACAGACTGATGATGAGCCTCCTGAAGCCAGATGTGTACTGCGAGCTGGCCGAGCGCCACGTCCACCAGATCGTCATGTTCCACCAAGAGGGCGAGCTGGGTGGCAAAATCAGGCGCATCACCAACGTAGGCAAGGTGATGGAGGAGCCCTTGGATATAGCCCTCATCCCCAGGCTTATGAACTTCCTTAAGCTGGAAAAAGGCAAGTTCGGGATGGCGCTCCTGAAAAAGACCTTGCAGGTGGAGGAGCGCTACCCGTACCCGGTCAGGCTGGAGGCCATGTACGAAGTCATAGACCAGTCACCCATGCGGAAGATGGAGAAGGTGAGGCAGAAAGGCTTTGTGCAGAAGTGTAAGGAGGCGGGCGTGGAGGGACAGGTGGCGGAAGGCGTCCCCAGCACTGGCACCCAGGTGGACCCACCGTTGACCCCATTTATCAGGCAGTCGGAGAGGAAAGAGGAGTCCAATAGAAGACCGACCCAGACCACCACATCTACTACTACTACTACTACAAAATCTACTACCACAACTACAACCACCCGACCAACTACAACCACCACCACCCGTCCTACTACTACTACTACTCGCCCAACAACCACCACCCGGGCCACCACCACGACCACAACAAGGGCCCCCACCACCACCAGGGCCACCACCACCACCACTCAGAGGACGACAAAACCCCAAACGACCCCACTGGTTCTCAGCCCCAAGACAACAACCAAGGTTTACCATCACAACAGCAGGAACCGTAGCCCGCCCAAAAAAAACAGCGTCCAACCCACCGCCCCTTCTTACTATTACACCAAAGCCTACACCGGAAGGTACGGAGACAATCGGACCGACAGAAAGGACTACAGTCGCAAGCAGCCCCCTCAGATCAAGCCGAGCAAAACTAAGACACAAAGGAAAAAGAATGGCGACGAGGAACTGAGCAACGCGTACGAAGACAAGCAGGATGTTGGAAAACCGACCGACAATTACCCCGAGGAGAAAGAGGTCGAGGCCATTCCACCGACAAAGGGCAAGGTCAAGCAGGATAAGAGCGAGAAGAAGAAGAGAAAGGAAAAGGCGGAGAAGCCGGCCAAGAAGGACAAATCAGAGAGGAGGAAAAAGGAAGAGAAGGACAATAAGAAGAATGGAAAGAAAGAAAAGAAGAAGGAACCCCAACCTGTAAAGCCTACAAAGAAACCGGCACCCACTAAAGGAGCTCTGGAGACGTTCCTGGAATATTTTGAGAACAAACGGCGCCTGATTGTAAGTTCGGCAAGATGACAGTCTAATCTATTGTTTTTGTTTTGTTTGAGTGTAGATTCATGTCAGGCGTCTCTTTGGTTCCAGCTGATCACAGCGCCGACGGAGGACAACAAAATGTACGTCCAGCAGCGGGACGAGTATTTGGAACACGTGTGTGAGATGGCTGTCAGGAAAATCTCCATCATCATCATCTTCGGCTCTTTGTCCAACAGCACCATGAAAATTGACCATTATCAGCTCGGTGAGCCACAGATTCCACCACGCCGTCCGTGACCCTGTTTGATAATCTCTCTGGGTGGTGTGCTGTGTAGCGGAGTCGATCCTATTTATCATTTTTAATAGATTTAAGTTTAAAAATTCTCCCATAGAAATGTATTGACAGAATGTACATCTTCTACTACATATTTAGCCAAAAGTATTGGGACACGTCCCCGCACAGGGACAAAAGTATTAGCACACAAACCCACACGTGGCCAAAATTATTAGGACACACCACCCAGACAAGGCCAAAAGTATTAGGCCACAAACCCTCATGCGGCCAAAAGTATTGGAACACAATCCAGCACGCAGCCAAAAGTATTAGAACACGTCCCGAGGCCAAAAGTATTGGGACACCTTGTCGCACAAGGCCGAAACTATTAAGACACACCACCGCACAAGGCCAAAAGTATTAGGACACAAACCCACACATAGCGAAGAGTATTGGGACACATCCCCACACGAGTCCAAAAGTATTGGGACACAATCCAGCCAAAAGTATTATAACACACCCCAAGGCAAAATTATTGGGACATGCCCCGAGGCCAAAAGTATTGGGACATGCCATTACACAAGGCCAAAAGTATTGAGACACCTCCCTGCACAAGGCCAAAAGTATTAGGACACACCACCGCACAAGGCCAAAAGTATTGGGACACAATCCAGCACGCAGCTAAAAGCATTAGGGCACACCCCAAGGGCAAAAGTATTGCCCTTGCACAATTCAGAATGCAGCCAAAAGTATTGGGACAATACTTTCAGAATTAATAAAATATTCAGAATTAGAAAAATAATTGGAATCAGATTTGGAATAATAATCGATAAAACGCAGACGATACCCATCCCAATGTATAATATTAAATCATAATACTCGGCAACGATTTGCTGCCTCAATCATCGTGATTTTAAACAACTTCTTGAATTTATTCTCATTAAGACGCAGTGCCAACTTTCTTGAGGTTAGAAGACGAAAACTGTTAAAGCTTGTAATACAGAGGTGATTTTGATCACAGCTACATCAGTGTGGGCATGAGAGACAATGATTTCATGTTTTTCAGTGCTGTCCGTCCAAATGGCTGATAAGAATGTACAGTTTCTTCCGTTCACCAGGGATGGACGTCATGGAAAATGCTATGTCGTAAAGTTTTGGGCAGGTTGGGGGAGCCGGATGCATTTACGCTTTTTAATACGTGCCTTCGTTGCTTTGAGCGATCAGATTGAAATGCATCCTAGGTGCATTTACACGTTTTATCCCCCCGGATGCAATCCTGATACGCCTGAAACGAGCGCTAACAGGGTCTGTAATAATAGAGGTAACAAGCGTTCCAACGTCTTGTTAAGTGGGAAGGAAAACTCCTTCTTTTAAAAACCACACTAGAAACGTTAAGGGGTTTGTCTTCAGTTTTCTGAAAACCGCAGCCTTGTTTCCACTGTAGGGCCCAAATTACTAAAGCCACATCACGCTGTTCTGGTGCAGAACGTCATCCTGCGAACAATTACAGTTTATTTTTCCATCTGCCGTGCTGCTAAATCAGGACTGGAGGAGAAAAAAATATCAAACAGGATGTGGCACAGCGGATGATCCAAAATGTCTCGGGAACACATTACACGTCTGGCAGAAATGTTCATGCCACGCTACGTCCTGGGATAAAGTGGCTTACGGAGCCGGGATTTCATTCTGGTTGCTGATTAAGTAATCTGGTACGATAACTCCAACAGGCCGGGAGATGGAATTGAGGATGGATTGTGTTGTTAGTCAGGAAGCTTTTGTCTGGTAAACTGTCTTCAGTTCACTACAGCAGGCGCTGAGGAAAACCCAGTTCAGTTGTAGCTGAAACATGAAGAGTGAGCTGATGAGAGTGAGAGAAAGTACGTCCTTAACGCTTTTCAAGTTTCCGTCCCGGTCTCTAATCCGTGCAGACGGTAAAAGGAAATCATAGAATGGGTTTGAGACTGAAATATATAGGAAACATGTCATATATTTGCTCGAGAACATGACTAAAGGAGCAGTGTTTTTACTATTTGTGCCTATTCTCTCTAACCTGGAGAGATTGTGAAGCCCACTAAGTAGAAAGCTGGAATTCCTGGACGTGGCCATGGCTGACATCACTGTCTCCACTTTGTATGAGCAAGCAAGCTCTTCTTTCCACTCATTCTTCAGGCTGCTGCGGGTCACGTAGTTGTGTGGTAAGGGTCGCGTTTAATGACGCGGCATGGAAAGCGAGAAAATAAAAGGCTGTTGTTGGTCTTTCAGTAAATCAGAGCCAATATCTCATGTTGTAGCACGAGCGAAGCTTATTATTACAATTATACCACAGTTCCGTTATCACCATTTATTGCTAGATTTTAAGATAAAGAGGACAGAAAAAACGTTTTGTTTATCAATATTCTGTCATAATAGTAGTGGAACCTCATTTCTCCATAACTGTTTATTATACAGATGATAAACTAGTTTAATTACATTCACATTTCTAAGGCAGGCTGTTACTAACATCCACTATTCTACCAACAACAGGAAATCAGAGTGAGATCCCGGTGTTAGAACCAAAGTCTAGGATCTCAGTATAATTTCCGTTCCTTGACTAGTGATCCTATATTTGAATCTTATCAGTCAGAAATGTTAAAGTCGGAGTTCTAGATCATCAGCAGCTTGCTCTGGTTAATAAGAGCTGGACTTAACAGACCCATGAATGAAGCAGACCCGAGTTTAACACCAGCAAACGACTTCTTTGTGGATTTTGGGAAGAAAATGCGAAACTGCTAATGCTGTATAACCCTGCCCGTAACATTTCTGTCTGATGCATAAAATAAAACCCCGGTAGAAGCTGATTCAGTTCATTGTTGTTGATGGGACTAAAACTGATCTTCAGCACCGTTGCTCTTCAGTCGAGCTGTGGATCCATTAAGAGCAGCAACAAAGCAGCAACAAAGCAGCAACGTTATAATTATACAAAAAGACTACTGAAATAAATAATAATGAGTTTCTAAAATTTCGGTTTGAAATCATTAGTTTAGATTTAACTGAGTTAGATGAAGCTCTTAATGAGCAGCCTGATCCTTCCAATGAGCCGAGGTTCATCACCCTGGAAAGCCCGAGAAACAAAGGCAGTCCTTTAAATCAAAGGTCCTGAGATCTTAATGGGTCGCAGCTGGACTGAAGAGCAACGGGACTGAAGATCAGTTTGAGTCCCATCACCAAAAATGCTGGATCAGCTTCTAGCTTGGTTTGGTTTGATGTATCAGTCAGAAATGTTACAGGAGAGTTATACAGCATCAGCAGCTCCACCGGTTCCAGCAGCTCCTTCTTTCTGATTTCCTTCAGGTCGTTTGCTGGTGTTAAACTCGGCCTCTATCATTAATCACCATCCCCGGCTAATCGGAGCTTCATTCATGGATCTGTTAAGCCCGGCTTTGATTAACCCGACCGAGCTGCTGATGATCTAGAACTCCGACTTTAACGTTTCTGACTCAGAACATTCACATTAAGAGCTTCAGCTAACAAAGGAGCATAAATTACAACGGGATCCTAGACTTTGGTTCTAATACTGGGATCTCACTCTGATTTTCTTCTGCTGGTAGAACAGTGGATCTTAGTAACAGCCTGCCTTATAAATCGGAGTAATACTTGAAGTGCTCCGATCAAGGAAAACACTGCATTCCAGCATTAGAACCATATTCTATGTGTGAAACATGGTGGTGGTAGTATCATGTTTTGCTGCACCATCATTGATGGAACAATGAATTATAGCAGCAAGCCGTTCTACCAAAGAATAGTTAAAGAAGAATAAAGTTATTGCTTTGGAATGGCCAATTCAAAGTCCGGACCTTAATCCAATAGAAATGTTATAAATAACTAAACAAATAAATATCCCAGAGTTGAAGCTGCTCTGTATGGAGGAACGGGTTTAACTGGGTTCTCTTTATCTACTTTTAGGACTTGTGTGAGAATCTGATGATGTTTTAGGTCATATTTATATAGAAATTTAGAAAACTTTGAAGGTTCCAACTCCGCTGTATAAGTGCCGAGTCTTGCGTTCAGGCTTGCTCGAGTCGAGGCGTCCAGCACTTACAGTTGGACCCGCGACATCTGCAGCGTTCACAGAGAGAACAGAAATGAAATGCGCCCGCCTGGATGGGCTGTGGTTCAGGAGCCACAATTAAAGGTCTCTGACTGTGGGTCTGTGCACTGCTGCTGAACTACAGTGACTTGCTTCCTTGGGTCCATGCATTAAAAATAGTCCTTTGATTTTCTGGCTGTAGCGTGACTCTGATATAACTCGTCATGGCAGGGTGAGTTATTTGTCGTCTACTTTAAACCTGCAATCATGATCAAGCTGGAAATCCCACCACGCTTGTTCTACTTAAGACATTTCCATCGTGTAGAAACCGGGCCTCTCAAACATGGACCAACTGCTGGAAAGCCGCGTGAGACGTCCTGCGTTGTTTGAGGTAGGAAAAACAAACTCGTCTGCGTCCCCCTCTTGTCCTCCACTCCCAGCCGGTTTCCGTTTTTATCTGTCTCGCTTCGGACAAGAGGAAGCTGTTCTCAGAGAATAAACACCTCCTGAAGAGGCTGAAGCGCCTTATAGACACCGTACGCATGGTGATTTTCCATGTAGACAAAAACAGAGCGGTGATTTGTGGACCATTAACTGAACTCAGCAGCTACTTGGCTTTACCGGTTAATAAGATCGTGTAGAGAGGGACTTGCAGAAGGGCTTTTTACGCTCCTTGTTCTCGTTTGCTAGAATAAATCTCCCACAGGATGAGGATAAAATGACAAAAAACACATTATTTAAAAGAAAGGCATCAAACTTAATTCAATATATAAATTTAGTGTTGGTTCTCAGTAAGTGCTGGATACAGAGCAGGATCTCCATCCAGGAGACGTTCATTAAAGCACAAAAGTCAAAGTCTTTTTTGATTTTGTCAAACCTCTGGTATGCACCAACCCAAACTCTGTCCTTAGCTGACCTGTGAACGAATTTGGTCTCGTTGCAGAGAATGACAGGGCTATGAAGGGCCTGCGGGAGGAGGATCTGGTGAACCAGGACCTCATCACCGATCTGAGGAAGGAGTACGGAATGAACTACAACGATTTCTACATGGTGCTGACCGACGTGGATATGAAATGGAAGGTTTGTTCTGTTGTTCCTGCTTTGATTTATTTTTTATTTAGTAGACACAGATGAAAGCATGGCCTCTATCCACCTGCAGCACCTTTAATTTTAGCACTGCAAAGAAAGATTTTATAAACAGCACATATGCTATTCTATAGACAAAAGTTTGTGGACAGCCAAAAACTGATTTTGAAAAATGGGTATTAAGGCATTTTGCTTGTGTATAATGATGGTATCTTCCACACCGGATGCCTGTGTTTGCACGGCGGAAAGGAAACATAATTTTATTCACTCTCTGTTTGATTTGGTACTGTTTTGAAGCTTTAGCACTGGAACTGGAAGATTTGGTACTGAATTGAAGCTTTAGTACTGGAAGAAGAAGATTTGGTACCGGAATTGGAAGATTTGGTACTGAATTGAAGCTTTAGTACTGGAAGTGGAAGATTTGGAGCTGAAAATCGATGTAGTATATCACAAAAATAAATATCGCGATACATTGCTGTATTGATTTTTTAGCACGGCCCTAGTCCTCTGTGTATAGTTTCAGACGAACAAAACACGTCCTAATATTTAGCATTTTTGCGTCCCTTTTTCGTCACTTTCTTTGTTGTGTCAGCCTTTATCAGTGATTCCTAAACTTTTTCTGCAGTGATTATTTTAGCCCCACCTACACGTCTTTTGCTTCTAAACTCCACTGGATTTTTTAATGTTGTAATTCATCTTGATGAACAAAATAAAGTTATACAATCCACCTTTAGAGTGGAATTATTACAGGTGCATTATGCCTTATGCATCTGAAGATTTTCTGTATAATATTTTTATGGCTCTAACATGCCTCGTTCATTTGCCTAAGGGGCCTTTAGTATGGAGTTTGCTCCCCACCTTTGCTGCCTCAACAGCCTTTGTTCTTCTTAAAAGGCGTTCCAATAGATTTTGGAACATGACTGATGTCAGCTTATGATGTTAGACAGTGGTGGACCTTTTGGCATTCCAGTGCATGTACAAGATGTTTGATGGAGTTGACGTCGAGATTCTGTGCAAGCCAGACAATACAGTATACTAGAATAGTAGCACCAGTAGTCCTTAGCAGAGGTGTCCACAAACTTTTTGTCTGTATAGTGTTAAGATGACTTTGACTTAATCAGTGCTCTTTAGTGAACAGTAAAGGCTTAGGAGTGGACTGTGTAACGTCATACCACATTTCCACACCTTACAATTTGACAGCGGTAGGGCTTTTTATCCTCAGTAGCTCTCAGTGGTTTATTTATACATGCAGGGTAAAACCACGGCCCTGTTTGCAAACCGCTGGTGGAAACAGAGAGGTTAGTGTTTAGGAAAGGTTGCGGAGGGCCGAGGGATTAGACCTTTTTTAAAAACGACGCTGGCTAATCCAGGCTCTCTACATTTGCTTCAGATGTTCTTAACCATGTAGTGCACGTTTTTGCTACAGTTTGCGTGGTTTGTTTAAGCAGCACATGATGAGATGCAGTGACTTTCCATTTCTGTATCGCTGCAGCAAATTTATGAAGTCCCGATCGCCATGAAGGCTGTCTTCGAGTACATCGACACCTTCTCGTCTCGCATCCGAGAAATGGAGCAACAGAAGCGGGACGGAGTGACGTGTAAGAAAGAAGACAAGCCACGATCACTGGAGAACTTCCTGGCCAGGTAGCACAAGTCATAGACATAATATACAGTGGTGCTTGAAAGTTTGTGAACCCTTTAGAATTTTCTATATTTCTGCATAAATATGACCTAAAACATCATCAGATTTTCACACAAGACCTAAAAGTAGATAAAGAGAACCCAGTTAAACAAATGAGACAAAAATATTATACTTGGTCATTTATTTATTGAGGAAAATGATCCAATATTACATATTAGTGTGTGGCAAAAGTATGTGAACCTCTAGGATTAGCAGTTAATTTGAAGGTGAAATTAGGGTCAGGTGTTTCAATCAATGGGATGACAATCAGGTGTGAGTGGGCACCCTGTTCTATTTAAAGAACAGGGATCTATCAAAGTCTGGTCTTGTTTGTGGAAGTGTATCATGGTACATGGAACAAAGGAGATTTCTGAGGAGCTCAGAAAAAGAGTTGTCGATGCTATCAGGCTGGAAAAGGTTACAAAACCATCTCTAAAGAGTTTGGACTCCACCAATCCACAGTCAGACAGATTGTGTACAAATGGAGGAAATTCAAGACCACCGTTACCCTCCCCAGGAGTGGTCGACCAACAAAGATCACTCCAAGAGCAAGGTGTGTAATAGTTGGCGAGGTCACAAAGGACCCCAGGGTAACTTCTAAGCAACTGAAGGCCTCTTTGGCTAATGTTAATGTTCATGAGTCCACCATCAGAAGAACACTGAACAACCATGGTGTGCATGGCAGGGCTGCAAGGAGAAACCACTGCTCTCCAAAAAGAACATTGCTGCTCCATCTGCAGTTTGGGACTGTGGTAGCCTAGTGGGTAAGGTACTGGACTATGGACCATAAGGGCCAGGGTTCAAATCCCACTGCTGCCAAGCTGCCACTGTTGGGTCCTTGAAGCAAGGGCCCTTAACCCACAATTGCTTGGATTGTAAGACTGTATCAACTGTAAGTCGCTCTGGATAAGGGCGTCTGCTAAAAGCTGTAAATGTCAAATGTCCAATGTTAGTTTGCTAAAGATCACGTGGACGAGCCAGAAGGCTATTGGAAGAATGTTTGGTGGACGGATGAGACCAAAATAGAATTTTTTGGTTTAAAGAAAGCGTTTATGTTTGGAGAAAGGAAAACACTGCATTCCAGCATAAGAACCTTATCCATCTGTGAAACATGGTGGTGGTAGTATCATGGTTGGGTCTGTTTTGCTGCATCTGGGCAGGATGGCTTGCCCATCATTGATGGAAACATTGAATTCTGAATTATATCAGATAATTCTAAAAGGACATCTGTCCATGAAAATGAATCTCAAGAGAGGTGGGTCATGCAGCAAGACAGCGACCCTAAGCACACAAGTCGTTCTACCAAAGAATGGTTTACGAAGAATAAAGTTCATGTTTTGGAATGGCCAAGTCAAAGTCCTGACCTTAATCCAATGGAAATGTTGTGGAAGGCCTGGAAGCGAGCAGCTAATGTGAGGAAACCCACCAACATCCCAGAGCTGAAGCTGTTCTGTACGGAGGAATGGGCTAAAATTCCTCCAAGCCGGTGTGCAGGACTGGTCAACAGCTACAGGAAACGTTTAGCTGCAGTTATTGCTGCACAGGGGGGTCACACCAGATACTGAAAGCAAAGGCTCACATACTTTTGCCACTCACTAATATGTAATATTGGATCATTTTCCTCAATAAATAAATGACCAAGTATAATATTTTTGTCTCATTTTGATTATTTTTTATTACTGGATTCTCTTGAATAATTTAAACCATAGATTTGAAAATCGATTCAGCGTTTCAAAACGCTCCTCATCGACATTCTGCACCTTAGCGACATCTGCTGTCTAGCTTTGTGCAACTGCTTGAGGAAAACCCAATAACTCGATACAAACAACGACTAGCATTTAAAGCACTGTTGGCTGCTCTGCTTCTACTTCTACTTCTGTATTTGTGTGATCTCAGGTTCCGCTGGAGACGCCGTCTGTTTGTGATATCAGCTCCTAGCGATGAAGAGTGGGCCTATCAGCAGCAGCTCTACTCGCTCTCCAGTCAGGCGTGCAACCTCGGTACGTTTATTTCTCTAAAAAATTCAAGTTCCGTGTTTATTCTATGTATATAGCACTTTTAAAAGCACAATCGTTCACCAGAAAGGAAAATCAACATCAAGAAGTTAAGAAAATCCATAAAAACGCTACAAGAAACACACTGTTAACGTAGCACAACAATGACAAGTCTGAGCTACTGTCATAGGCCATTTAATTTCGTTTTAAAAAAAGCTATCGATGATGCTGTCCTAATATCCAATGGTAAGCTGTTCCACAGTGTTGGGGCCACGATCGAAAAGGCCCGACCTCCTTCTGCTTAAGTCTGGACAGTGGAATAGAAAAGAGTAGCCAAGAAGAAGCTCTTTACCCTGGTGCAGAAACACTCTGCTTAATAAAAAATCTTAACACACAGTCCAACATACCAACTCAAATTTCTTAGAACTGTTATGACCACCTGCATTTAAATTCTTGATCAGTTTTTGCATTCTACATGCAGCCATTCACCAGAAATCTCCTTGACAATTTATTGCGATATATCGCTGTATCGATTTTTTCAGCACAGCCCTAGTTGTACATGTGTGCTCCTGCTCACCAGAGGCTCCTGGGGTTAGTATTAAAAATACCTTTGAGTACCTCTGATGATTATACGGCCGTCATAAATGTTAAATATTATTTGCTTCCATCCTCACCAAAACAGCACTGATCTCTTACCAGTAGTTTGACCTAATATTTACGGAAATGTACCTTATATATTTCAGCTAATAAATAAGCTAATACATGCAGTGTGTGTGGTTTCACTTCCAGGGCTTCGTCACATATCTATCCTAAAGCTGCTGGGGACTGAAATGGTGGACATGGGCGGAGTGTTGGAGCTCTACCCCATTAATGGTGAGGGTTTTTACCTGCATTTACATTCTGAAATATGGACTCGCCCGTTTGACTGTGAGGGAGACGGCCTCTTGCGGTGCCATGTTCTGACAGAAAAGAAAACAAACATGTGGTCAGTTTGGCAGCCAGGTGTTTTGCCCCAGGTCATTTCTTCAAATTAGAGCCTCCGACACGTTGACGCTTACATGATGTTTGCTCAGCTAGAAATGGAAGGCTGGGCTAATGCCGGGAAGCCTGGGTCTATCAAACCATTCAGCTTTAACTGGTGAGCCCTCAGACCAAAACAGCTGGGTGAAAATAGAGATACAAACCTTGTTTATGCCTTCAGAACTGCCTTAATTATTCATGGCATAGATTCAGCAAAGGTCCTAGAAACATTGCTCAGAGATTTTGGTCCATCGCTTCCCACCAATATTCTAATCTCTCATGCCACCACATTCCAAAGAAGCTCTATTGGATTGAGATCTGGTGACTGTGGAGGCAGTTTGAGTACCAGTTTGAAACCAGATTGAGATGATTTGAGCCTTGTTTTTATGGAGTGTTATCCTGCCATAATTATCCAACAGAAGATGGTACCCTGTGCTCATAAAGGGGTGCACATGGTCAGAAACAATACTCAGGTAACCTGTTGGGTTTAAACCATGCTCAGTTGGTATTATGGGGCTCAAATTGTGCCAAGAAAATCCCTGAACTGTTAAGCCAAGGCAGGACGGATCCATGCTTTCATTTTTTTTTGCTCACGGCAAATTCTGACCCGACCATCCAAATGTAGCAGCAGAAATCAGACTCATCAGACCAGGCCAGTTTTTCCAGTCTTGGTGAGGCCAATTTGGTGAGGCCATGTGAATTGTGGCCTCAATTCGTAGCTGAAATGAGTGAATAAAAACGCTGGAGAGGCAGTTAGAGCAAAAACTATCAACAGTAAAAATCCTGACCATGTGGAATCACTTTACTCTCCCAAGGTGTTCCACGATCTGTTATTACTGTTCCTGTGAGGTCATACGTGTCCTTCAAATAAACCCAAAGAATTAAATGCAAATACAACAAACAAACGAACTTTTTGGCTTCAGTTCGGGTTTCGTCTGGCGCGTGTTCAAAATAATGATGTGGCCAAAAAATATTTAACTCAGACCATTTTATGGCTTAAAGTGTTTGATGTCCTGGTACGAGTGGATCAGACACAGCAGTGCTGCTGGAGTTTTTAAACACCTCAGTGTCACTGCTTTACTGAAAATAGACCAACGAAAAATATCCAGCCTCCAGAATCCTGTAGGCACTAAGACAAACCGTGCAGAAACACATGAGCTACTTCTTCTGACTTCTACGTGGTGGACTAGTAAGGTAGATGTGTCTAATAAAATGCACAGAGAGTGAACAGTGTTTAAATACTCCAGCAGCACCTGGTCTGTGCTGGTCCTGTGGGGGTCCTGAGTAAAGGGGACGAGCAAAGCATGTAGAGAAACAGATGGACTACAGTCTGTAATTACAGAACTACAAAGTCCAGCTTTCTGAGAATTGGAGCAGATAAAATGGACAGTGGTCGGTGTATACGTGTGTATGGATATATGAGTTAGATCAGATACTGTGCATGGGGGAAAAGTTCAAAAATATGTGTTTTATCTGATATAGCTACAATTTTGCCAGATGTTTGAAAGAAAACAGCATGGAGTCGTTACTGCTTGGCTTTCAGTTCTTTCAAATCTGGTTGAATGTTTGAGGATATTTCTAGAAACCTGAACCTGAGGACCAGCTCGGTTTGCTTGTGCAGCTGATGAGTGTCGGGCTTTCATGTCCTTAAACGCTGCATCAGCAGGTCTGAAGGATCTCTGTGATGTTGTAGATTAAAGGCTGTTTCAGTAAGTCATATAATAAGGGCTGACTTTAAAAAGAGCAGACTTCATACCACAAGACACCAGAGCTTGGTCGAGGTCCAGGCCAGTCTGATTTTTAAACACGTGGATCCTCGCTTCGTGTAAAAGTGGTAGCGCCGTGATGATACACCGTGTGGGCGAATACTGGCCGGCCGAAAAAAAGGTCACCACCTGGAGTTAACTAAGCAAATAGTTAAATAGTTAAAAAAAAGCCCTCCCATAGGATAATTGCTTTGGTGATTATGTTTCAGCAACAAGTTCTTGAACCCTAACTTATGCAGTGAGGAGCTTCTCATTTGTTAAACAACCATATTGAAAGACACATCCTGTGGTCGTGGAAGAGATGTTCATCTGTTTCAGAAGGGTCTGACTGTGAAAGAGTGGTACAGGGAGCATGAGACATCGTTTTCACACATGGACTGTCCAGACCTCAAGCCCATTGAGAATCTTTGGGATGTGCTGGAGAAGACTTTGTGCAGATTTGTGCAAATTTGTGCAAATCTTCAATACATTAATGCAACTCTGGGCAGAAGAGCTTCTGCAATGCCAGAACATTTATTTCTGTACAGAGTTGTATTAATTTTTAAATCCAGGTGGTGACCTTTTTTTGGCCGGGCAGTGCATGTAGACACCACTTCTGCTAACAGGTTCAAAGTGCGGACAAACAGCTGCAGTAGAAATGGGTTGTACTGAACATCTCAGTGACTCTCAATATTATAAGTAAAAAGCTTAATGTAAAAATGATTCCTTTCCTTTTAGATCACAGGTTCATCATTTCAGCAGTAGAGATTACTTATGCTCAGTGGGAACTGAGAGAAGTTTGGTTTTCCTAGCTCATTGATTTAGTACATTAAACCAAAATAAGCTGGTGCCTTGTTCCGTGACATTAATTCGTTCCAGAACTGTTGTAGAAATTCAGTGTGTCTAAAACACCCTAAATCGATTATTGCTGATTCAGAAAACCTCACTTATGTCAAAGCTACTAATGTTTATGCACATTCCAGGCAGTGCCACGGTGGACCGCGAGGGTCTGTCTGCCACACTAGTGAGGGACATCAGGAACTACTTCCAGATCAGCCCTGAGTACTTCTCCATGCTTCTGGTGGGCAAGGACGGCAACGTGAAGTCGTGGTACCCATCACCGATGTGGTCTATGGACATCATCTACGATCTGATCGATTCCATGCAGCTGCGCCGGCAGGAGATGGCCATCCAGCAGAGCCTGGGCATGCGCTGCCCTGAGACCGAGTACGGCTACCACCACGGCTATCACGGCGGCTACCAAGAGGGGTATCACGAGGGGTACGGGTACCGAAAGTGATCGGTGTTCTTCCAGACTGAGCTGCGGCGCTGTCAGAGGTCACACGCCACGCTATCTTTACTGCCTTTAACGATTTGCAGATGTTTAAACATTTCTCTTATAGGTTTTTATGGCCTTTTCCCTTCCTGAGGACACGTATAGTGTTTCACTGCGCATTACGTCACCTTTTGTAGATAAACGGTGATAAAAAATCTTGTATTTATTATCTCTGATCGTTTTGAGGGTCACGACCTGATTTTTTTGCTCGTGGGAGCAGCTCTTGGTGTTAGATTGTAAATGTTTCATATATATTGTGTTTTTATTTATGATTACGCCAATACAATTAGCCTGATTTCACGAACGTTTCTGCTCATTCATCACAAACGGCGCTGCTTCAGTCGCATTGTTGTTACTACATACCCCCTAAAGGTCGGTATTGGTATCGCATGTACTAAACCGAGCCGAGGATCGTTCAAGTCACTTTATGTCTTGTATATTTAAAATATATATACACTTTACATCTTTTTTATATATAAATATTTCTAATATTCCACACATTTGTATTACATAAGTCAATTTATTCGTACCAACGAGGCATTGTACATGCTTTACGTTCGTATGAAGTCATTTCATCTTGGAAAAGAGTAAACCAAGCCACCATTTTGAAACTACTCAAGTTCAGGTAAACGCAGCGTCATGATGCACTGCGCTCTCAAATCGGTGATTCACGCGCTCGCTCATATGGTACAAGGCACTAACCACCTCTAGATACCCCACACACTCACACTGAGACACTTCTAAAGATGCCAGCTGATGTAACGCATGTCTTTGGAGAACATGCGAACTCCACACAGGCATCAACCAGGCCAGGAATCAAACCGAGGTGTCTGGACTGCGCCACCATGTGGCCCAACAGTGATTTCACAACTTCACATCACAGCTTATAGTATTTTCGTGACACAAGTAGGCGCTCGGGTGGCTAGCAGACATAAGTCACTAATCCAACATAGTGGTCACATGGATTTGAGTCCTGGTGGTGCTTTCTGACCAGATCAGGTGTTGACCTCGTCTGAGGGAGAAGGAGTCAGTCGGCTGGGGTCCCATTCTGGTGGAATATCACGTACACGATGAAGGATAAATTTGCATCTGTTCTGTCTTATTAACTTCTCAGTGCTTAGAATTTATATATACTTAAAGCAAAACCCAGGGCCAGATATTAAAGTGAGTCCCAAGCATGGACTCTAAAAAGCATAGTGCATCCTTAATATTTAATTATTTTACGATCCATCATTGTATTTTCCCTAAAACAATTATTGGCAGCCTTTTAAAAAAAATTAAACTATGAGCTAAAACATCATCATATTTTCAGTCCTAAAAGTAGATAAAGAGAACCAAATTAAACAAATGAGATACAAATATTATACTTGGTCATTTATTTATTGAGGAAAATGATCCAATATTACACATCTGTGAGTGGTAAAAGTATGTTAACCCATACCATTAGCAGTTTATTTGAAGGTGAAATTAGAGTCAGGTGTATTTAATGAACAGAGATCTATCAAAGTCTGATCTTCACAACACACGTTTGTGGACGTGTATCACGGAGCTCAGAAAAAGAGTTGTTGATGCTCATAAGGCTGGAAAAGGTTACAAAACCATCTCTAAAGAGTTTAGACTCCACCAATCCACAGTCAGACAGATTGTGTACAAATGGAGGAAATTCAAGACCATTGTTACCCTCCGCAGGATTGGCCGCCCAAGAAAGATCACTCCAAGAACAAGGCGTGTATCTTTGTTAAATAATAAATAAATAAATCTGATGATTTTTTTTTGCTCATATTTATACAGAAATGTATAAAGTCCTAAAGGGTTCACAAACTTTCAAGCACCACTGTATGTTAAGTGCCTGTATATATATCAATGCTGTAGTTAGGGTGAGTGTACTTTAATTGCGTTCATAAGAATTGACAATAATTGTGACATTAGTACCTTTTGACATTTCTCTTCTCATTTTGTGCAAACCTTCGCCATCATCACCAATGGTGCCAATAATTCTGGAGTGGACTCTAGCTGAAATCTTCAAAGTCTAAGCACATGGCCCAGAACTCCTGCTTCCTTTGGTCCTGTTTACCTAATTAACACTGATACAGAGGAACAGCGCTCGTCTTTAATTTTTGTTCCCGATAAGAAGAATTATCTGTATTCTTTCTCTCTAGTTCCACTTTGTAAAGTTCATCCTGACACAGAAATACTGCAAAACAGCACAATATACAGATAAGAGAAAGTAGTTCTGGTTCTGCACATAGACAGGCTGAGAAATAATTTACGTAAAAGATGAGAACTTCAGGTAAGAGAGAGAGTTTCAGAGAGAATCGTCTTCAGAATCGCTGTCTGTGTTGGACTTGGTTAATCGCACCAACTCTTCACCGTCCTACAATAAAAACGTAAGAGAATATTATTATTATTATTATTATTATTATTATTATTATTATTATTATTATTATTATTATTATTATTCACATGAACAAAGCATTTTGTATTTGAGTTAAACACACTTATTTAAAATTAAACAACGGAACACGAGAGGGAGTGTGTTCTCGCGAATGACATCACGGCTGTGATTTGGTCGCAGAGGTTAAATCCAGCCGCGATGTTATTCAGGTTAACACAGGACCTCAAATGTTCTACTGATTTTATACAACGTTAAATAAACTAAATGAAGAAACAAAATAAATAAAGTACGCCCTGAATTTAATACTTAATACGCTTTCTTGCTGACAAATACCTTCCGCCAAAAAGTAGGTCCACAACAAGTGCTGTTGCTATGCAACGGTAACAATTATCTACCCAGCCTTAGCACTAGAAGCATCGAGAGTTTGACCTGAATATACCTAGAAATGTCGAGCGCTGTTTATTTGAATGTTGTGATTTCCTACTAGTAGCTCCGTGCTGGATTTACCTGCTTAAAATCTTTAAAAAGAGTGCTGAGTTTTCAGACAAGAAACTGCTGTTATTTACCCATAACAGTCGCTAGATGGCGATTCTTACCCTAAGCAAATACATTGCTTATGGAACGCATGTTGTCTCTTTCAGCATAATGTAATTTATTTAATTATTTGTTCATATATTCATTTATTGATTCATTTGTGGCAAAAAATGTTTCCAATGGCACATATTACGAACACAAAAAATCGGAGAGTGCACCGAGTGGTATCGAAGACGTTCGCTACAAACGGTTTACACTACCAAGTAACGTTAGTTCTAAATACAAAGTGTAAAAAAACGCGAAGATTAAAGGGAAATGGGACTAAAACTAAAATTAATTGAGAATTAAACGACAGAATTTAGTTATTTATTAGGGTTACTGCGTTATTTGTACATATTATATGTATGCATAAAAGCTGTGGTAACTTGGTAACGCTAGCGGAGTGATACCGGAGTACGAGCTATTCCCTTTGTTTTCACAGATTTAAGCTTATAAACAGCCCGCCATTTTATTAGGTACACATTTTTTGCCTTCAGAACTGTTCCATAGTTTCAGCAAGGTGCTGGGAAGATTCCTCATAGATTCTGGTCCATATTGAAATGACAGCATCACGCAGTTGCTCCAGATTTGTCTATTTTTGGGACCACATCCCAAAGGTGCTTTTATGGATTGAGATCTGGTGACAGTGGAGGAGGTTTGACTTACAGTGAACTCATTATCATGTTCAAGAAAACCAGATTGAGATGATTTGAGCTGTATATTGATAATGAACATTATCCTGCTGGAAATAGATATCAGAAGATGGTACACTATGCTCATAAAGAGGTGCACATGGTCAGCAACAATACTAAGGTAGGCTGTGGGGTTTAAACGATGCTCAGTTGGTATTAAGGGGGTCAAAGTGTGCCAAGAAAATCCCCAACACCATTACACTACCAGCAGGCTGAACCGTTGATCCAAGACAGGATGGATCCATGCTTTAATTTATATTTGTTTACGCCACATTCTGACCCGACCATCCGAATGTGTCAGAGATTCATCGGACCAGTCTTCTATTGTCCAATTTTGGTGATTGTCCAAATTTGATTGTAGCCTCAGTTAGCAGTTCTTAGTTCGACGTAGGAGGAGGGGCACCCGGTGTGATCTTCTGCTCCTGAAGCCTATCTGCTTCAAGGATCAATGTGGTGTGGCCATTCTCCTCTGCCGTCAGCATCAATGTGGCATTTTTCTGGACATTTTCTCTTTTTCGGACTATTCTCTGTAAACCCTAGAGATGGTGCTGTGTGTGAAAATCCCAGTACAACTCCAACAACCATGCCACATTCAAAGTCACTTAAGTCACCTTTCTTCCCCATTCTGATGCTCGGTTTGATTTGATCTTGTCTTGATCATGTCTACATGCTAATTGCACTGAGTTGCTGCTCTGTCATTGGCTGATTAGAATTTTCACGTTAAAGAGCAGTTTAACAGGCGAACCTAATAAAGTGCTTTGAAATAAACAGCTCCGTGAATCCCTTACCCCTCTGGCCCTCTCGAACACCTCTCCGTTAATGACCCGCAGCCTCTCCTGCTGCAGGGCGTACTCCGGGTCCTTGATGGCGCTGCTGTGGTAAATGAAGATGGCCAGCAACACGACGGGTGCCTGCAGGAAGAAGTCCGGCTTGGGTCTGAACTCGAAGAGGAAGAGCGACAGGGCCGTGACGAGCACCGTGGTGATCTGACCCGTCAGCACGTGGAACATGTTGTCGCGGAACTTCAGGATGAAGGCCACGGAGAGCCCAAGGGCCGCCGTGATGAAGGTCAGAGCCACAGAGTAGACGTTGTGGCCGTAGAAGAGGCCGCAGTGCAGCACCACGTCCCGCGAGTCGGAGCGCAGGAGCAGCGCCAGGCCGTTGAAGGCCACGCCGAAAACGTACAGCCTGCTGTTCTGGATGAAGATGCTCTCGGTCAGCTGCTCGCCATCTTTCAGGATCTTCTCGTTGTAGATGTTGGCCAGAGCCGAAGTGAAGCACTGGACCAGCAGCAGGACGTAACCCAGGCCGAAACCACGCAAGCGCTGCAGGACCTGGCTGTTCCACAGCCTGGGCGCCAGTTCCTCGGCCCAGCTGGACTCGGTGCCGTTGAGCTGCTCCGATTCTGTACGGGTGTAGTTCAGGCAGCTGCTGGCCGGACCGGAGACGTGTCCCGGGTGAAGCCCCTGTGCTCCGACGCCGTGCTGGTTAGCCCCGGTGCCCATGGTCAGAGCCACAATGGCGAGGAAGAGAATGACCAAGGAGGCCCACTGCACCCAAGACAATCGCCGCCTGCAGGAGTTAGGCTTACTGTGAGATACTACTCGTACTAAACAGCGTATAAAAACATCGAAACAAACTCAGTAAGCACTTACTTCAGCACAAACCGAAACAAAATGGCCGTGGTAAGAATGACGATGTTGGAGAACAAAACCGCCATAGCCTGCAAACGACATGAGGACCAATCAAAATCATACCAAGCCTTAATCAATATTTTTTTATTTATTTAACAGAAATAACGTTCACAAACAGTGGGGCAAAAAAGTATTTAGTCAGCCACTGATCGTGCAAGTTCTCCTACTTAGAAAGATGAGAGAGGTCTGTAATTTTCATCATAGCTACACTTCAACTATGAGAGACAAAATGAGGAAAAAAAAATCCAGGAAATCACATTGTAGGATTTTTAAATAATTTCATTGTAATTCATGGTGGAAAATAAGTATTTGGTCACCCACAAACAAGCAAGATTTCTACCTCTCACAGACTTGAAACAACTTCTTTTAGAAGCTCTTCTAAATGCTTTTTTTCCCCACTGTATGTTAACAAGGGCACAGCTTCAGGTCCTGGCCGGTCTCTACCTGCGTGGAGTTTGCATGGGTTTTCTCCAGGTAGATGCGTTAGGTCAACCGGAGTCTCTAAAAGTGAGCACTTACATGCACTTAATAATCCGATCATCATCAGGTTTCTGAAGTTATCCAATTATTCAAGTGGTCATGTAAACAGAGTACTCCAATCTAGAAATCCGATTAAGAAATCCGATAAAGAGAGCTGGATTTTGACTTCTCTCAGCCTATATACCCATTCTACGATATCTCGGTTTTCTCAGTTTGCGTTTCGAGTGTTACAAGGTTGCCAGGTCCTTTCATTCTTAGAGACTTTGCTACCTTTGAGCAGTGTTTCCTAATCACTGTGCCGTGAGAAATCATCAGGTGTGCTGTGGAAGATTATCCAATTTCACCTGGTACTCAAAGCCAGCAGTGTGTAGTGAAAGGCAGAACAATTACATTATCTTCCACTAGAGGGCAGTAAGATATCAGCTTTGTGTTCAACTAAATAGGCCCAGGTTTCACACTGAGTAAGTAAATTAAGTAAATTGAGACTAAATTTTCATTATACTTCAATAAATATACTTTGTGACATTTTTGTTTGGTGGTGTGCCTTGTGATTTTTCTAATGTGAAATATGTGCCGTGGCTCAAAAAGGTTGGGATACACTGCCTTTGAGATTACTATCCATAGGCCTGATTGGCTTTTTAGCTGGCGGGATCTGGCAACCCTGGAATTAAATGCAGCACAGCTACTGGAATACATTGTGGAGACTCAGCTTCAGGAAAATGAATAATTTGATTATTTAATATTAAAGTTGGAAGTTTACGTCACATCTTTCTGTGAGATTTTTGGCTGGCTGCAAAATGGAAATCTGATTATCATCAAAGTCATGTAAAGTCAGGTAAGGCTTTAATGTTATCTGATTACTCAAGTGCATGGAAACTGGTTGATCAGATTACTGACAAAATTGGATGTTCTGGAGTTATTGAGAGCACGTAAACACATGTACTGGCGCCCTGTCTAGGGTTGGTTCCCACCTTGCACCCTGTGCTGTCGATCAGGCACCAGCCAACCCCCTTCTCCCCACGACAGATAGAAAACCACAAGATAAGGCAGATAAGGCTGAAGCTGAACTCACGGGCTGCAGGTAGGTCATTACGTAGAAAATGATGAGGTTGTCCAGGAAGTAGAGGAATGCAGGAACAGCCCACTTTAGACAACTGGCAACAGAAGAGCAGCCCAAGTCCTTACAGGAGCGACCCTCTGCACAAAAGAAGTTGAGATTTGAATCTGAACATTCCTTCAATGCATTCCTTCAATGCATTTCTTTTTAACTTAAATCTATTAAAAACGATAAATCTGATCGACTCCAAAAATTCACAGCACACCACACAGCGTCATTAATCGGAGAAATGTGTGGAAGAATAATAATGATAAGAAGAAGAATGAGGGATAGAAATATACAGAATATAAAAACTATGGACCAGAAGGTCCAGGATTCAAATCCCACCGCTGCCACTGTTGGGTTCTTGAGCAGGACTCTTAACCCACAGTTGCTTGGATTGTAGGATATGACTAGTAAGTCGCTCTGGATAAGAGCATCTGCTAAATGACATAAATGTAACTGTAAAAGGTTTGGGTTTAGACTCACCTCGAGCGATAACCTGCACTGACATGACTAAACAGAAGACCAGTTTGATAGCCTCTGCCATCAAATTGACGGAGGCAGGGAGAAAATCATACTTATTCTCTGCAAAAAAGAGCAACAAGTGACATGAGCAGCAGCCCAACGAAGAAAAGTCTTCTACACAAAAAATTCTTCTACAGTATCGGGGTCACCTTCGTTGGCCGAGAACTTGAGCAGGATGATGCGGCTGGTCCCAAGAGCGACGAACCCCAAACCCAGAACTAAGGTGTAGACTGAGGAGCGCGTGCACATCCAGGAAAGGCAGCAGCCTGTGGACGAGGAAGGCATTGTGACGGAGCTGCACTCGGCCTACAACCAGCAGGAGAAAATACACACTCAGAAAATACATAAATACAGACAAATTTCATCTGTTAATAAAGGTATAAAAAGTGAGGAAGGTAAAGAGTAAACTGACATCACGCTGTCAATCATGGAGTCGGACGATGCGTTGTTTATTACGGCATCTATTGCAATGGCATTTTATGAACACCAGAGGGCCATACGTCATGCTCACAGACACACAGACACACATCTTCCGTATCTTATCAGTGAGCGTTTTTGTTTACTTTGATTTTCAGTTTAAGACAGCACGCAGCTCTTTATATTTGAAACTGTTACCATAGCTCATTTTGCTGCAGTAGCATTATTTAAAATTATTTATTTATTTAAAATTTCTTTAAATTGTATTTTTATACAAGAAAATAACACATTTTGAATTGTTATTCTTCAGAAATAAACAATGTTCTCAATCAGTTACTTAAGACATGGTGAAGCTACAATGGAGCATTTTGTTTACAATTTTAAACCTCTCTTTCTAGTAACTTATTTAAATGGCAGGGGACTAAAGTTTTTCTATTGTTTGTTTAAAATCTTAATCAAGAAAATGTGCATTGTTTTGCATTGTTTACACTTTAGAATTAAAAAAGAAAAACACCCCTATTAATGAATCAACATACAGTAAAACACAGTGATAAACAAACTACACCACGGTCTGGGTCTCTGTTTTTAGGTGGTCAGTGATTGACTGAGAAACAAAGAACAAAAAAAGTGTAGGTTAAATAATAAGAAGAGTTCCTGGAGGTAAAAGGTTTATACAGTTAGGACAGGACATCAGGATTTAACTAACGGACAAATAACACAGCAGGATCGCAAATAGTTCACTGGAAATCTTTCCTCATTCTTTATATTCAGTCATTTGGGAGATTCTCTTGTCTGGAGTGACTCAAACAAAGATTAAAAAGTTAAAAAAAAAGATTAAAAAGTCCATCACAGTTTTCCATAAACACACAACCTGATATTTTTGTTGTGGCCAGGATTCAAACCCAGCAACATCAAGACCAGCAACATTGCCATACTGGGCCAAACTGGTTAATTCACGTTGTGTTACACTGGTAAACAAGCTTACTGGCTGATCAGCATTATCCTGCTGGCAAAGCAGGTGTCCACACCCACAAACCAGTATCCCAGTGCCAATCATATGCTGGTCATACTGGTTTTAGTAGGTTGTACATTTAATTGCGCACTTTGACTTGCGTACATTTGATTACATATGTATGATCATAATCCTGCACGTCAGCCTTACTGTAAAGCAAATACAACGTGTCAGCAAAGGACAAAACTAAAACACTCCCAGTGTATGATGTTCTATCTGTGTTACTGTTTATTTAACTACTCTAGCTTACATATTCCATTTACAGACCCAAATCACTTACACTACGCTCCCCAACGACGCGTATTCACCACACATGAAGCCACACAGCTGTCCAGATGTTTCAAACAGGCTGTCCAGATGTTTAAAGTAGATTACACTCCATTTATTTTGCTCTCGGTCCTCTTCCTATCAAGTCTGCAGGCTGTCGAGTCAGTACGCATGCGCACACACACGTCAGCGCTTAGCGATTTTCATAAATAAAGTCTCTTAGGCTAATGAAGTTGCACAAAGCAGTTTTTTAAATAACTTTACAATATTTGTACTAGTAAATAACATTACGTTTGACGAAAAGATAACAGTTCAAAGGCATATCATTTGTGTGAGAAACGTAACTGTTCCATTGTATGCTACTTTTGTGAACTACCATTAGCATGTAGGCTAGCTAGCGGTCCAAACCAGACCTGTAGTGCTAATAATAATGATGATAATAATAATAATAATAATAATAATAATAATAATAAGCGTAATTTGTATGGCACATTTCATACATAAATGCATTACTTCACGTGCGTTGAAAGGAAAAGGCGGATAAACAGTGCACGCACAAATAAAATTAAGCATTTAAGAAACTGGTAAACACAATTAAAAGAGCTCATAAAATTAAGACTGAAAATAAGATAAAATGACAACAAAAAGTTGTTAAGAGAAAGTTGTGGCTATGAAGTATAAATTGTCTAATAATGTGTAGTAAGTATACTAATATAACTGTATTAGTATTGGCCTTGCTTTTAGGCCCACTTTTTCATTTATGAAAGTATAATTTAAGTATACTTTGCCTGTAAGAATAGTAAACACAACTAGTACACGACTAGTTTACGTCTAAGTTTATTTTGTAGCCTACTGCAACTACACTATCAACTGTACTAAAATTTATCTTATTGTTAGTGTTAGTTTACTAAATATATACTTCTGTTTCAGTTTTTAAGTTTATGAAAGTACACTTTAAGCATACTCCCAGTAAACTAGTAGATTAATAGTTTTATACCCCAAGTATACTTGTAAGATTTATTTGAGGTCACTTAACATAATAGTTAAAGTTCACTGATTTAAGATTATTTTTGCATATTTTATTTATATTTAGCTATACGTTTTCTATACTTGAAATATACCTTTGAATGTACTTTAAGTAGAGTTGAAGTTAACACAAACTTGCCTTGGTCCTCCCAAGGTTTCTTCCGTATCACATTTAGGGAGTTTTTCATTGTCACTGTAGGCTATTTGCAAATCTGCTATATTTAGGTTCTGTGTATTTAGACTATTGCTATAAACATATTTGTTACTTAACGTTAAAAGTTTAATTATTACATATAACATCTAGGCTGCCCAAGAAGGGTTGGTCCTGTTTTGAGTCATGGTTCTCCCAAGGTATATTCGATCTAGCGTTTAGGGAGTTTTTCCTTGCCACTGTTGCCCTAGGCTTGCTCAGTTAGTTCTATGAGTCTAGATATTTGTAAAGCTGCTTTGAAGCAATGCTCCGTTGTAAAAAAGCATCACAGAAAGACATACTTGAGAGTAATAATACGTGTTTTCTTTCTAAATTAATATTTCCACCCCAAGCTATAAGCCAAGTATAGTTAATCTGTATGTATAAGACAAAAATTCTTAATTATACTTTTTGTAAGTATATCTCAATCAAAAGATTAAATATAGGCCGTATAGGCCACGTATAGGCCAAATATATTTAAACCTTTCTGTATACTTGTCATTATAAGCGAAGTATACTTATGTATAGTTTTCTTTAGTACATCTGTAATAAGCACATAAAAAGTAAACTGAAAGCATACAGACTTATTTTTAGTTTAAAATAAGTATACTAATACACTTGAACAAGCTTCATTTTTGTAAGGGATGAGCATCTCAGTGTCTCCACTACTTTAGGGAATGTCAGTGATCTTCCTCCTCTAAATGAAAAATGATGCCTCAGGGGACACTTTCATCAGATAAGGACCAAATCCTGAGCAAAAACAAATCTGTTGCTTCATTAAGCTGTAGTTTGAACAGTGTGTGACGCTTATTACAGTAACTGTGCTCATATAGATCGCTCAGAGGAAATATGTTTCTGTTTCCTGTGTTCCTGGAATGTTTTACATGAACGGAATTTGCAAGAACAAGATCTTCGTTTCGTGAGAGTTAGGTTTGGTTACTTTGGCAGTGTTTCAGTGGAAGGAACACCACAAGTTTACACTCATGCAGATGTGGGGGGAACAGTGTATATAACAGCCTCCTGGGTAATGTTTAAAAATCTCCAAGCTTAAATATGAAAGACAGTTAGACAAGCATGTGCGGGTTGTATTAATATTAAATGTGAGAAAGGAACAAAACAATCCTGATAATCATCGTGTAAAGGGAAGAGTCATCACTGTGGTCTGACCAACTCTGGTCACTTTGAGTCTTTTCTCACTTTCCATTAGCACATTGTTCCCAGAACGTGCTGTGGGTTCTCCAGTCATTTTGTGGGCAGGTGATGGTAGCTCTATTCTATTGTTTACTTCTTAATAAATTTTATTTGTAGTATTAGTCTTTTTTCCTTTAATCTTCACTTTTTTGTACTTCATATTTCAAACTAACGTTGCCTGGTAGTGTTATATAAACCTTTTGTAGCGTACTGTGGTTAAGGCAGGGTACAGAGCGAGATTTGATTAAAGCCTAGACTAGCATTGAGGTCTCGCTCTCATTTGGACCTGGTCTTGTCTCGGAAATTGTTTGAGACTGGCCGAGTCCAGTGTGTGTGTCTGAGGTAACGTTAATTATAAACTGAACTGTTTTGCTATCGTTACTGAATATCAACAATCCACTCAAACAGGATAAATCAGTCCTTTCTCTACATTACATGTGATGTTTTCACATTTAATAATAATTAATAGATGGAAGGGATGTTGTTGTTTATATTCAGGTGACTTTATGTGGTGATTATGATTAAGTTTGAGAGAAGAAGGGAAACAGAATCATCACCATCATTTACTTCTATTAGCTTAGTTTGACTAAGATTATAATATAAAAATAATTAATAATAATTTAAGTCTATGTATTATTACTTAATTTTAGATTTTACAACATATAAGATCAAATATAATATTTCTTTTAATATATATTATGCATAAAGAATGATAATGAGTGTAAATTGAATTACAAACTAATTTTTTTTCCATTTTATTCGTTTTATTCTTGTATTATGAAAAAATCTTAATCTGGTCTCGGTCTTGACTTGGACTCGACTTCTAACAGTCTCGGTCTTGACTCAGGCTTGATGTGTCTTGGTTTCAGTTTTCGGTCTCGGTCTTTACTCTGACTCGACTATTGAAAGTCTCGGTCTGAACACGTTTAACATTTTGGCTTGTTAGTGTAGGGTATAAAGGTTCATGCTGAAATATTTCCCATTTGTCATTTCAGTCTGGTGAAACCAAAGGCCAAAGTTGATTGGCCAGTGCTGAACTTTCTTTCATTCTGTGTGTGTGTGTATGTGTGTGTGTATATATATATATATGTGGGATGTACTGGAGGAAGACAGAGGGAGGGATAAAGCTCATTTCTGTTCAGACGTTTCAGCACTCTATGCAGAGCAGATGCTCCAGGTTGAGATATGAAGCTTCACTCCTGGTCAGCGCTTTCTTCTGCTCTGGTTCTCATAGGATTTCTGATCCACAGTGTAACGTCGATTGAGAGGCATTACTACATCGCTGCAGTTAATATTCAGTGGGATTATACAGGAAATCAAAGGTACTGAGTGTGTATCTGTGCAGTTCTGTTTTCATGATATTTAAGGGCAGATTATTATGATCAGTCCTACTGGATCATGCTTTAGGTTTTTTAGACTTTGCGTTCTACTTAATGTTTCTCAAAATGAGGATAAATAAACGTCTTCTGTTTCCATTTCCAGACTTGGTCCCTCCTATAAAAAGGCCGTGTTCAGAGAGTATGAACCAGGTTTCACGCAGGCTAAAACTCATCCCACATGGTCAGGTATCTAAATCACACACTAAACATGACATCATTTTTCAGTCATTATTTTATTGCCAAACTCCTTAACCTGAAACCCATGAGCAGTATGTTAAATCTGTGAACCTCCCTGGCTAATTATTAATCCACGTCTATCTCCAGGACTCCTGGGCCCCACAATCCATGGCCAGGAGGGAGACACCATCGTCGTCACGTTCAGGAACATGGCAGACCAGCTCTGCAGCATCCATGCGCACGGCGTAGTTTACGGAAAACAGTCCGAAGGTCTGTATAAACCTTAAAGGTCTTAAAGGTGCCGTGAGCTGTGACAGCACTGTTTTGAGCTGAGCGTGGTGAGAACATTGTGTTTGTTTCTCAGTGTTGTTTGTCAAGCTGAGTAAACAAACCGAAAGAGGCATATTTATCTTTTTCATACTTATTAACCACAGGCTGTACCTCGGTCCAGAACAGCTAGGCATCCGGTAATTCCTACCTGTTAGATTTATATTGTGACGGAATGGAAATTAAGTTCCTTACACTGACTTTGTCTTTTATTTCAGTGCTTACAGATAGATAGATGAACCCTAGATATTATAGTTTTTTGGTAATAAACATCCATTCCTGCATTTGAGGCTGGTAACACATTCCAAAAAAAAGTTGGGACGGGGACAATTTAGGGCTAGTAATGAGGTAAAAAACTAAATAATGATGTGATTTCAAACAGGTGATTATAATCATGATTTGTTATAAAGGCAGCATCCAGGAAAGGCTGAGTCTTTGAGGAGTAAAGATGATCAGAGGATCTCCGGTTAAAAACAATGTTCCTCAGATAAAGATTTGAAGGGATTTACATATTTCAGTCCTAATGTTTTCTCATTTGTCTTGTTGATAAATGCATGAACGTCTCTGATAAAGATGTTGTCTTGAAGGCAGCTGATGTTTCTCTAAATTCTCAGGGTACTTTTCTGCATTAATGCTGCATCACAGAAGTGTAAATGTCATTTACCAAGGGACCTGACCCGACCCCATAGCATGCCAGAGCCCGGCTTTTGGACTTGTTCTTCATAACAGTCTGGATGCTCCTTTTTTTGTTCGTCTTAATCTAAAAAAAAGATCTGTGATACTGATGGGTCTGAGCACAATCCCCGTCCCCACTGTATGATGGTCCATCCCAGATACCTCCGAGCCCAAAGAAGCCGACGCCCCTTCTGGACATGGTTATAACATAAGGCTTCTTTTTAGCACAGTAACGTTTTAAGTGGTATCTGTGAATGTAACTCTGTATTGTAGAGCTTGATAAAGGTTTGATAAAGGAATCCCTTGTCCATGTGGTTCTATCAGCTATTGATGAATGACGGTTCTTGATGCAGTGCTGTCTGAGGGAGCGGAGATCACCCCTCTTCAGTTTAATTGAAATTCCTCCAGATTCCTTAAATCATTTAATGATATTATGCACCGTAGAGGGAGAAATATATAAATCTCTTCCAGTCTTTCTTTGAGGAACATCCGTCATTTTTCTTTCTCACACATTTGTTGATAAACTGGAGATCCTCTGATCCTCTTTACTACTCAAAGACCCTGACTTTCATGGATGCTGCTTTTGTACCAAATCATGATTATAATCACCTGTTTGAAATCACATCATTATTTAGTTTTTTACCTCATTACTAGCCCTAAATTATCCCCGTCCCAACTTTTTTTTGGAATGTGTTGCCGGCCTGAACTGCAGGGATAGATGTTTGTTGACAAATGAAATTAAACTGACCAGACAAAATATCTCAGGTTCATACTGTCTGCAATGAAATGAACGTCAAAGTGAATGTAAAGACTTGATTTTTTAATTGCATTTTTCATACCGCCCCAACAAGGTCTGATTTTGCTCTGATATTGTAATCACTTACATGTATCATAATTACATTCACACATATAAAGTTTCATTCGATCCAAACAACTCCTTCTTGGTTTGTTATTTTTTGTCAGTTAATGTACAGTATTTTTCTGATTATGATCTATGTGAGCTAAATAAGCCACAGTAGTTTGTTGCATTAATTCTGTATCTGACTGAATCCACAAAAGGTTTTCCAGTTTCAGTTAAAAACCCATATTTGAGCCTTATTTGTTTTGCTCAGTCATTACTTGTTGAACTGAGTAAACAAGCTGGCAGCATGAATCAGTTTATTTACTTTTTATACATATTAACCATGGCCTTTTCCCGAATCCGAAACTGGGGGTAAAAGTTCATCTGATCGCCCACAAGAAATCATTCCTGTAAGCAATGTTTACACAGCTCCTAAAGCAAAGAGGTTAACACTCACATCTTTAAACTTCAGGATCTTTGTACTTTGACAACACGTCCCAGTTTGAGAAAGAGGATGACGTCATATCCCCGGGTCAAGAGCACACGTACTACTGGGAGGTGACCACAGAGGTGGCCCCAAAGCCTGAGGACCCAGCTTGCATCACGTACACGTACTTCTCGCACAATGACCTCGTCAAGGACTACAACACAGGCCTGATCGGTCCACTGCTGATCTGTAAGAAAGGTAAGGTCAGTGTTTCATCCCTGACTCTTGGACTTGATGTTCAGTGGAATTGGGTAACCATGGACTATGAGGTGGTTCTGAAGGTCACTGATGATTTTCAGACAGCCTTGATGACTCTGGAAAGCAGCTCCAGTTCCATCAGGAGCTCGTCCTGCTGTTCGGGGTGTTCGATGAGAGCAACACCTGGTACAGCAACGAGGGTTCCTCGCTCAAACCGAAAGTCAGATACACCATCAACGGCTACACCAACGGCTCAATCCCTGGTGAGTCGAATCATTTATCCACTAGAACACCCAACAAATGCGCCATGAGCCAGCCCTAATATTTCTCTTGGCATCTTCCAGATTTGAGCGTGTGCGCACATTCCAAAGTGACCTGGCACCTGCTGGGCATGAGCTCCGAGTCCGAGCTCTTCTCCGTGCACTTCAACGGGCAGGTTTTACGGCAGGATGGGCACAAGGTGTCCTCCATTGGCATAATCAGCGGCACCACCACCAGTGCAGAGATGTCAGCCATTTACTCTGGACGCTGGCTCCTTTCTTCTCACATCAGCAAACATTTGGAAGGTAAGACCTCTAAAGATCTCACTGTCTCCATATCCAAGAGCTGTTTGCCTGGTTGCATAAAACACCTTAAGTGAAATTTTCCTTTGAGATTCCTCTTTCGTCTCTTAAAGCGAAGAGTGTTTCAGAAAAAATTTTGTTAAGTGTTCAAAAAGCTCCTTAATGATCAATTAAATTAGCATATTTAAGGCATGCAAAACCTCATCTTCACTCTCAAAAGATGGAGAATTGTTTTATTATTATTATTATTATTATTATTATTATTATTATTATTATTATTATGTAGTTGATATTATTATTTACTAAGTGATGTTTATGTATTATAATTATTATTATGTTAATTATAATTATAATAACTATTACACATTTTTATGTGGTCCATTATTATTATTTACTTCGTGAGACAGATGTATTATTATTATTATTATTATTATTATTATTATGTAGCTGATATTATTTACTAGGTAAGGTTGATGTATTACTATTATTATTATTATTATATTTATAGTATATTGTATTAATAATAATAATAATAATAATAATAATAATAATAACAACAATAATACTAATTATTATTATTATTTGTATTATTATTATTATTATTATTATTATTATTATTGTTATTATTATGTGGTTGATATTGTTATTATTTAATAAGTGAAGTTGATGTATTATTATTACAATATTATGTTTATTATTTATAATAACAACAACAACAATAATAATAATAATAATAATAATAATAATAATAATAATAATAAATATTTATTATTATATGGTCTATATTATTGTTATTTACCAAGGGAGGTTGATGTATTATTTTTATGATGATGATGATGATTATTATTATTATAATTATAATAATAATAATAATTATTATTATTATTATTATTATTATTTACTAGGTGAGGTTGATGTATATAATATTTATTATTATTATTATTATTATTATTATTAATATTATTATTATTATTATTATTAGAAACTTGTGATTTTTTGTGTTCGGTTTCTTTTCTTGTTTTCTCCATTATTTTCCATTTTGGTTTAAAAACCGTTTAGGCCGCTCTCAAACAGATGTTTTCAGTGAAATTTTTTTTGCAGTGAATCCCTTACTGCTTTGCCTTATTAAGTGAAACATCTGAGGGATTTTAGGCAACACCTTTAGGTCATTCCTTTGGGTTAGACAAAATCTTTCCTTAAGGTTTATACTTATGGAAAAAACTGAAGTTGCTTTATGGAACCAGGCACTGGTGTACTTATTGGAGGGTTGCAAAGCTGTCACTGTCCACCAGCAACATCTTTGACCTTCACCTAACACATAACAGGGTGCAAAAGTCTTGAGCACAGGCACGAAAGATCTGTAGAGCTCTGCATGAACTTTCTTTACCGTTTCAGCTGGAATGTATGGCTTCCTGGACATTAAGACGTGCAAAGACTTTGTGGCGCCGATGAAAAGGATCACCATTCAGCAGAAACGCGAGAGCCAGGAGTGGACGTACTACATCGCAGCTGAAGAGGGTATCTGGAATTATGCACCTGAGATGCCGGATAACGTGGATGGGTACACACCGAGCACCCTTACACAATGACCTGATCCTTCGCTTGTGTTAGCCGTCCTTAAGGATTTCCTCATTTCTGTTTTCCTCTCACAGGGACTTCCGGTCGACGTACTTAAGACAGAGCGCAGAGAGGATCGGAAAACAGTATAAAAAAGCAATGTTCACTCAATACACGGACGAGTCGTTTGCAGAAAGGGCAGAGGTCAAGCAGAGGAAGAAGGAGCTGGGAATCCTTGGGCCTGTCATCAGAGCACAGATCAGAGACGTCATCAAGGTACGAATACAGAGCCAGAGCAAAACGTCCGGAAGTGACCTGGGGGGTTTGCTTGGGCAGGATTGACGGAACTCCCACTGTTTCTGCAGATCGTGTTTAAAAACAAGGCTTCACGTCCCTACAGCATTTATCCTCACGGACTCAGCATCGATAAAGCAGCAGAGGGAGCCAACTACCCCGAGGGAGGTCAGCAAAAAGCCCACGGTTCCTTCACATTCTATACTTTCATTCTGATACACTTTTAGACGCTTTCTCTATTCTGCTAAGTAAGGAGTCTTCACGATGGATTCAACACTTTTCTCTCATTGGGGACATTTTCCTTGCCGCTACCCTGCTCATTTGGGTCCACACTGCTTGTTGTTACATTGCGGCACTGTTTTGCGGTGCCGGTTGGCTGAGCTGGGTGTCATACAGACAAAATGGCTTTGTCTGAGGGAGAGGAGGGCAGGGAGATCATACCCCGATGATGCAACACCGACCTCTACCCTGCCCTTGACAAATGGTGTGGTGTGCTTCCACATTCATGTGCCCAGTGAGCTTCAGATTCACCCACAATCCTGACCACGACCACGAGAAGGAAAATAATACAAATTAAGAAATGTCAAATGCATTTACTTTTAGCTATTTGGTAGGTTCTCTTGTCCAGAGTGGCTTCTGCAAACAGCTGAAGGAGCAACGATGCCAGCACTTGATATACTAAAACTAAAGCTACTCAAAGATAAAAACAAAGCCTTTCGTTTGTCATGTCAGATTTATTTTTATAGCGCTTTTTACAATGGGAGCATCATCTCAAAGCAGCTTTACAATTTTAGATTATTTTATAATATCTAAGGCCAATCCCCAATTCAGCAAGCCTAGAAAGGCTCCCCAAACTTTATAAGGAAACCTTGGGAGGACCAAGACTCAAAAAGGGAGGTGGCTTAGATGATAAATGTAAGAATGAAACTAATTTACCTAGCCAAACAGGTTTGTAGTAATAGTTCAAAGAAACTACGTAAATATTAACAGAAAAATAAAATAGTGAATACAATAACGTAAAAATATGCATATCAGCATTATTTAGTCTGATACACACAGTGGCAAATCTCTTGGCGGCACGTCGTCCCCAGCCAACCAGAGGAGGGAGGGAGTTACAGCCCTCTGGCGTGGCCCGGGCATGGTCTGGCCAGAGCTGTAGCAGAGAAACTTCCCAGTACTTGGGGCTGGAACTGGAAATGAAACACAAGCTTGGAGAGAAAACGCAGTTAGTTATTGTTAAGAGTCTTTTAAGAACCACTGACACTATGTGTAGCATGAGACTCCGGCAGCAAATATTTTCAATACAGCGAGTGAAATTAAAAACGTAATAGAGTAAGCTCCACCTCTTATCGTTTCTAAGGGAACCAGAGCCATGCCGTGCAGCCGGGCGAGACCTACACATACGTGTGGCGAGTCATTGAGGAGGACGAGCCGTTAGACAGTGATTCAAGGTGTCTCACCAGGATGTACCACAGCGCAGTGGACGTTCCACGAGACATCGCCTCGGGGCTTGTTGGGCCACTCCTCATCTGCAAGAGCCAGTCGCTCAGCACCAGGAATGTCCAGGTGAGACATCAGCTGGTTTATACTCTGCTTTCACGTACTTTAAATACTCGTGTTTTTACTTTCCGTAACTGAGCTGCTGAAATCACCTGATGTTCCCTCTGGGAATTAATAAAGTAATCTTTGTGTTTATCTATGTACAGTTTCAAACGCAGTTTCAGACTAATAGTGGGAAGGGCCTTTCTGTTGTAGCCCACTCGCTGAGACGTTTTTCTGCTCACCCGAAATTGAATAGAGCATCTATCTGAGTTATTGTAGCATTTTTAAGAGGTCGAACCCGTCTCCAGTATCGACAAGATGTTTCTGAAAACTGGATGTTTTTTCGTTATTCTATCCTTCTGAGTGAAACTAGAGACTGTTGTATAACGGCATAGCAAAACATCACGACGCGCAAAATGACATGCAAAACCCGACAATGTGCAGCGTGGAAATACCACGTGTGTTCAGTTTATGGCATCTAATGCAATTGCATTTTTGAACACCAGAGGGTGCACTCATACTTCATGTACAAACGTGTTTCCCAAGCTGGGGGGAGAAAACATTAAAGAAAACATTTAAGTCCATAACGTTTTCAGAAATATCACTTGTTCTTAAGAAAATAGTTAGGAAAGAAGAAGTTATTTGAAGCATGGCAATTTTTCCTACCTTTTTACTTAAATGACGCTAAAAAAAACACGCATTTAAGAAGAATTTCCTGTTGTTCCTAATACAGTCTGACATTCTATCCAGATAAATTCAACGTAGATCTGTTTTTCAGCTCAGAGCAGACAAGGAGCAGCACGCCATGTTTGCAGTTTTCGACGAGAACAAGAGCTGGTACCTGTCTGAGAACATTAACACCTACTGTGGAGACCCGAGAAGGGTCAAAACAGACGACCCGGAGTTCTATAATTCCAACGTCATGCACAGTGAGTCTCCAGATCTCCAGAAACATTCAGCAGGTTTCCCATAAATCCATTAACTGATGTCACGAATGTCCTCATTTTCACAGCAATCAACGGCTACGTTTATGAAAGTGGCCAAAACCTCGGGTTCTGCAATGGCGAGATTGTGACCTGGCATGTGTCTAGCATTGGGGAACAAGACGACGTAGAGACCGTGACTTTTTATGGCCACACGTTTGAGCTGAACAACAGGGAGGAAGACATTCTGAAGCTGTTCCCCATGACGGGAGAGACCATCTCCATGGACATGGCTAATATTGGTCAGTAAACCACCAGTGGTGCACAGGGGAGGTTAAATATGGGTCTGACAAATTTGGAGGATCAATCAATTGACATATTTGGATAACATGCTGCTGCGTGCAGGTAAATTAACTGTTAGTTTCACCTCCTTTCTCACCATATTTAAGGAGTCTGGCTTCTGGCGTCACTGAACACTCACGAAACCAGAAAAGGGCTGAGGCTGAAGTTCAAGGACGTTGAATGCTTTAGAGATTACGTCATGGAGGACGAAAACAACTACGGTGACATCCAAGAGACCTACCACGTGTGGAAGCCCGAAGATGAGAAGGTGGCCACAGTGAAGGAAACACACACAAAGCAGACAACTGTAACATACGATGAAGAAACGGACAATTATGCAGATCTTCTCGGTTTGAGAACGTTAAGAAACAACGGAGGCGTCACGGATGACGTAGAGCTGCTGGACCTGTCTTTCTTGGATTCAGATGAAGGCGTGCTGCTCGAAGACCGTCTACCTAGCCCGACTGGCAGGACACAAAACGAGACCCATGCTGGACTGGACGAGGATAAAAAAATCGCAAGTAAAGCTCTTCAAAATGAAAGCATGACTGCGGCTTCGCTCCAAACAACCCTGAAGTCTTCCATGAATTCCAGTATTGTCTCGGCTGAAAACGCAACACACGACAGTCAAAGCACAATACAGACACAAGAGCCCTTGATATCAGCCCTAGAGGGCCGTGACGAGAACGCCCCCGGGACCCAGACTCTGGGACTCTCCACACTGCAGGTGGAAGAAGAGGATGGTACGTCAGATACCGGCATCTTTATTTACAACGTTCCTACTCTTAAATCTCCTCTAAACATCACAGAGGTCCAAGAGCTCGAGGATATTGTGCTGCTGGGCACAGATGAAGAAACCGAAAAAACCAGGCACGAGCATTTAGTGGAGTACAACATTCCACTCCCACCTCAGAACACCACGCGCCTGGAACCGCTGGACAACGCAACCGGTGGGAACGACCGAGAGTTAAACGCCACCCAGGTGACTTCAGAACCCACACGGGAGGAAGTAATAGAATTAAACGTCACCAAAGTGAACTCAAAATTTATGCTGGTTGGGCCTAAAGAGTCAAACGTTACTGTAGAGGACGCAGAATCTACACTGGATGGGCTTAAAGAATCAAACATTACCTTAGAGGATGCTGAATCTTCACTAGATGGGAATAAAGAATCAAATGTTACCTTAGAGGATTATGAATCTACACTGGATGGGGTTAAGCAGTCAAATATTACCCTAGAGGATGCTGAATCTACACCGGATTGGATTAAAGAACCAATCCTTACCCTGGAGGATGCTGAATCTACACTGGATGGGATTAAAGAACCAAATGTTATCCTAGAAGATGCTGAATCTTCACTGGATGGGCCAAAAGGATTGAACATCACCCTAGAGGACTCTGAATCCTCACTGGATGGGGTTAAGAAGTCAAATATTACCCTAGAGGATGCTGAATCTACACCGGATGGGATTAAAGAACCAATCCTTACCCTAGAGGATGCTGAATCCTCACTGGATGGAGTTAAAGAATCAAATATTACCTTAGAGGATGCTGAATCCACACTGGATGGAGTTAAAGAATCAAATATTACCTTAGAGGATGCTGAATCCACACTGGATGGAGTTAAAGAATCAAATATTTCCTTAGAGGATGCTGAATCCACACTGAATGGGGTAAAAGAACCGATTCTTACCCTGGAGGATGCTGAATTCACACTGGATGGAGTTAAAGAACCAATTCTTACCCTGGAGGATGCTGAATCCACACTGGATGGAGTTAAAGAATCAAATATTACCTTAGATGATGCTGAATCCACACTGGATGGAGTTAAAGAATCAAATATTACCTTAGAGGATGCTGAATCCACACTGGATGGAGTTAAAGAATCAAATATTACCTTAGAGGATGCTGAATCCACACTGGATGGAGTTAAAGAATCAAACATTGCCCTAGAGGACTCCTTAACAGACCATAACCAAACTGAGACACGCCCTCAAGTCAGCGAGCTCTGGAACTCAACTGAAAAGTCCAGCTCTGAAAGTCTGAAGAGCATTTCCATTTCCGATGCCATTTCCAACCAGACGTCCCCAAAGAGCAACGTTTCCCGAGCTTACGTCCCGCCTAAAAGCAGCAGTTCAGAGGAGAACGAAGACATTTCAGAAGAGAGTCGTGAAGAAGTGGTCATCTACCTGAAGAACAGCAGCCTGACCGAGGTGATCCTCACCAGCCCTGTGGATCCTCAGGGACAGAACTGGACTTACGAGGGCAAACAGGAACTGGTGCCACTGGCGTTCCCAGAAGATATGAACAAATACATAACAGACACGGCGCCCAAGAGGAAGAAGAATAAGGTCGTCCTCCAAAGAGTGACACCAAAGAAAGGGTTTGGCATGAAGACAAAAAAGAGGAAGGAGTACAAACCTCAGCCTCGCAGTGCCCTCTCACCAGCCTTCTCCCCTAGAGGCTTTTCTCCAATGCAGGTATCTCCGAGGACCACCATGCCTAAGCCCAACGAAGAAGACATGCTGGGAAAGCACATCGTCATAGGAGTTGCCAGGAACGACTTTAACGACTACGATATCTACGTTCCCAATCAAGGGCAGGACTTTGACATTGACAACATCCCAGATCACACTGAGGAATATGAATATGTCGAGTACAAAGATCCGTACAGGAAACAGGGCAACGTCCATAAAGTCGTACTGGACGAAGCGTCCAGATATTCATTGCAAATGGCTGGAAGCAAGGCCAGGGTTTACTTCATTACTGCCGAGGAGGTGACCTGGGATTACGCAAGTTACGGACAAAGGTAAATGTTTTATCATGTATTATTTCAAGATTCTGCAGACAGCACGTTTGTTTTAGTACAAGCTGGACCACACTATTAGGTTTGTCTGTTCAGCTGCTCGTTAACGTAAAAATTCAATTGGCCAATCACACGGCAGCAGCTCGATGCATTTAGGCATAGACACAATCAAGATGAGCTGCTGAATCAAACCGAGCATCAGAATGGGGAAGAAAGGTGATTTAAGTGACTTTAGTTTGAACGTGGCATGGTTGTTGGTAGTTTTATTTCATAAACTGCTGATCTACTGGGATTCTCACACACAGCGCCATCTCTAGGATTTACAGACATTGGTCCGAAATAGAGAAAATATCCAGTGAGGCAGTTCTCTGGCTGAAAAGGGGAGAATGCGGACGGGTTCAAATAACCGCTTGTTACAACTGAGGTATGCAGATGAGCATCTCTGAACAAACAACACGTCAAACCTTGAAGCAGATGGGCTACAGGAGCAGAAGACCACACCGAGTGCCCCTCCTGTAAGCTAAGAACAGCAACTGAGGCTACAATTTAGACCGGCTCACCAAAACTGGACAGTTGAAGATTGGGAAAACATGGCCTGGTCTGATGAGTTTCTGCTGCTACATTCGGATGGCCAGGTCAGAATTTGGCATAAACAAATAAAAATGAAACCATGGATCCATCCTGCCTTGTATCAACAGTTCAGGCTGCTGGTGGTGTGATGGTGTGGGGGATTTTCTTGGCACTCTTTGGACCCCTTAATAACACCTGAGGATCGTTTAAACCCCACAGCCTACCTGAGTATTGTTGCTGACCATGTGCACCCCTTTATGAGCACATTGTACAATCTTCTGATAGCTACTTCCAGCAGGATAACGCTCCATATAAAAACACAGCTCAAACCATCTCAATCTGTAATCAAACGGCCTCCACAATCCCCAGATCTCAGTCCAATAGAACACCTTTGGGATGTGGTGGAACGGGAGATTCGCATCATGGATGTGCAGCCAACACAAAAGCGGGTTAAGCGGGTATGGGAAGTGAGTGAGAGACTTATAAAAACGTAGTTTCAAGAAAGTGGTGTTTAATCTTTTCAGTAGTTCTTATGTTACTAACCTCTGTTCTTCTCTAAAGGAGGGAAGATAAAACCTCACGCACTGACAGACACACGGTGTTCAAGAAAGTGTTGTTCAGGCAATATCTGGACACCTCCTTCACAACCCCATACACCCGTGGAGAATTCGAAGAGCATCTGGGCATCCTTGGTCCTGTCATTAAAGCTGAAGTTGATGAGACCATCTATGTAAACTGCTCACTGAATAACTTCAAATTATGATAATCATTAATAAAGTTGGGACGGTATGGAAAATGCAAATATTAGAAAATATTGTTGATAAATGCATGGACGTCCCTGATAAAGATGTCGTCTTGAAGGCAGCTTATGTTGCTCTAAAACCTCAGTGTACTTTTCTGCATTAATGCTGCATCACAGAAGTGGAAATGTCCTTTACCAAGGGCCTTGACCCGACCCCATAGCATGACAGAGCCTGGCTTTTGGACTTTTTGTCTTTGGTCCAGAGCACACGACGTCCTTTTCTTCCAAAAAAAGATCTGTTATACTGATGGGTCTGAGCACAATCCCCGTTTCCACTGTATGATCCATCCCAGATGCCTCCGAGCCCAGAGAAGCCGACGCCCCTTCTGGACATGGTTATAACATAAGGCTTCTTTTTAGCACAGTAACGTTTTAAGTGGCGTTTGTGAATGTAACTCTGTATTGTAGAGCTTGATAAAGGTTTGATAAAGGAATCCCTTGTCCATATGGTTCAATCAGCTATTGATGAATGACGGTTCTTGATGCAATGCCGTCTGAGGGAGCGGAGATCACCCCTCTTCAGTTTAGGCTTTTTAGGAAATTAATCCAGAGGGAGAAATATATAAATCCCTTCCAATCTTTATTTGTGGAACATTGTTTTTAAACATTTCAATCATTTCCTCACACGTTTGTTGATAAACTGGAGATCCTCTGATCATCTTTAGTTTTTTTTTTCCTCATTACTAGCCCTAAATTGTCCCCTTCCCAAGTTTTTTTGGAATGTCTTGCAGGCCTGAAATGCAGGAATGGATGTTTAATAACAAATGAAATGAAATAAAAGTCAAAGTAAATGTAAGAAATTTAGCATTTTCCATAACTTCCCAACTTTTTTCTGATTTGGGGTTGTAATCTGCAGAGCCTAAAACGTCTTTCTTCCACTGTAGGTCGTGTTTAAGAACCTTGCCAGTCGCCCGTACTCCCTTCATGCCAACGGAGTGTCGTATGCGAAAAATATGGAGGGACTGCAATACGAAGACGGCTCACCTTACTACTACGAGTACGACAACGCGGTTCAACCCAACCAAACTTTCACCTACATATGGACAGTGAACTCCAAAGTGGGACCTCTGAAGGATGAATCCGACTGCCGTATTTGGACCTACTACTCTGGCGTGAACCCGGTGAGTCCAAATAATGACCACTCTTCCTTTTCAGCGCCACTTAAATGCTCGAGATCATGGAGTCTGTGCTTTGTTTAAACAGGAGCGGGACATAAACTCTGGCCTGATTGGACCTCTTCTGGTCTGCAGGAAGGGCACGGTGGATAGAAATCCGATGGACACTCGAGATTTTATGCTATTGTTCATGACGTTCGATGAGAACAAGAGCTGGTACTACGAGAAAAATGTGGAGGCTATCAGGAAGGCAAATAAAAAAGCAGTTATCGAGCCAGATTTCAACAACCATCTTAAATTTCATGGTATTAATCAAAACGTTTTGCGTTTCTATGCTGGAACATTTTGTCATGCTCGTGCAGTTTAAGTGCCTCGTTCTTTCCTCTGACCAGCCATCAACGGCATCATATACAGTCTGAAAGGGCTGCGCATGTATGCCAATCAGAGGGTAAACTGGCATCTGATAAACATGGGATCGCCCAAAGATTTCCACAGTGTGCACTTTCATGGGCAAACCTTCCTAAAGAAGCAAAAGAGTGACCAGCGTCATGGAGTCTATCCGCTTTTACCAGGTTATTTGGGGTTTTTTTGCTTTTTTTATTGGTCGCCACCTACAGTGATTAGTTTCGCTCTTGCAGTAACCCTAACGAATGGTTTTCTTTTCATACAGGAGACTTTGCTACTCTGGAGATGTGGCCCTCGAAACCAGGCCTCTGGCTGTTGGAGTCTGAGGTTGGAATGGCCCAGCAGAGAGGAATGCAGACGCTCTTTTTAGTGCTCGACAATGGTATTTTGTTAAGTTGATTTTTAATTATAGATCCCTCTGTTTGGTCAAGTCAAGTCAAGTCAGATTTATTTATATAGCGCTTTTTACAATGGAGCATTGTCTCAAAGCAACTTTACAAGTTTAGATTATCTCCTAATAACTACGTCCAATCCCAAATTGAGCAAGCCTAGGGCGACAGTGGCAAGGAAGGTGTTTGGTCTACTCTCCATCCTAT